>RAON01000270.1:0-60339 GCA_009805295.1 Neurospora sp. FGSC 6877
TACTGCGAGATATCTGTCTCCGGCTGTTCGCGTAGTCGCGAACCCCATAATGTGTTGCGCATGGCTCACCAGCGATGTTCTGGCTCACGTTGTTGATCGTGAGCCCGGCTCACCTTCGTGAGCTTGGCTCACTTCTCTGGGCGTGAGCCAATCTTCCCGACGCCCTGCGTGAGCCACCCTTGGTCTGTGGGTTACACGTTCTAGCCTCTTTTGGCTATTGTGTTACCAGCGGCCTGGTTGGCCCGTGTAATCGCTTAAGTTCGTAACAAACAAAGATGATGTTTACTAGACAGCAGCCATTCAACCACCAAGGAGAGAGGAAGCGAAGCTTCGCCCTCTAAGTTAGTTCGTTCTCACAGCGAGTAGCAGATCTGGTGGTCAGTTCTCAAGACAAAGGGGTTCACGAGAGAAAAACTTAACAAGGTCTTTTTGGAGCGAAGCTCAAATGTGTTCCAGCTAGCAAAGAATGTCTGGTCTAAGTTTCCTTGCCTTTCTTTCTCTCTAACGAGGAAAAGTGCCTTCCTTTTATCCTCCGAATGTCCTTGTCCTGGCCACCTTCATCGGATCCCAGAGACAAGTCCGGCCGATCTGCCCCTGTCTAACTGGACCACCCTGCTTCTAATAACCTCTTTTCTACAACAAAAAACTTAAAAAATGCCTCAAATTAATAAACCTATCCAGCTCACTATGAAGAAATAATGTAATGCCCAGATTTCTAAGCGAAATCTATGAAAGAATACAACTGCCAAGTAGAGGGTGGCCCGCGCTTTGGATGCACCGATTTTAATTGGTCGAGAAAGCGGGAAGGGTAGGAGGAGGGCGGAAGAGGGTGGGTTGACAGTGGCTGAAGACATTCATAACAGTGCGAAAAGACATTCTCATTATAAAAGTGTAGTATCGCCTCTAGTTAAGAGGCTTTAATTGGGGAGGTGTGTTAGTTTAGTGGGTAAGAGTGGGCGGCTCTGAAAGAGGATTAGCCTCTAGCCACCTAGAAAGGCTCACAGACTCCCTAATATTCTGGCCACCCCTGTCATGGGGCTGGTACCCGTGGCTGAAATGCCTAGCATATTGCCAGGCGAGTGCTCCACTCCGCCGCAGGCAACACTGGCCTGTGCGTGTGCACGCCTCTTTCTCTCTTTGTAGAACCTTATCAATTCTTTTAGCCAGCATCTGTGTCAACTATGCTGTACCCCTTACAACCCCCAATTCGGGTTCTACAGACCTTCACCACTACAGAGCACCAGAATACACACATATTTACCCATATTTAATCAATCCACTTTGCTGTGCCTTTCTGACAGGTTCTTGATGTCTAGAGGACGTTCCGTTGCACCAGCGCAACTGACATGTGCCGACCGTCGATTCGCAACCGGCAAATTCCCGATACATACCAGGCTCTTCCTGCCAGTAGATATACATATCTCTTTGAGTTACCGTGCCCGTTACATAGCCCAGAGAAGCATGCAGTCGTGCCATGGACGGATATCAATCTCATAGGCAACATAAAGGGAACAAGGACTCCAGCGTGAGTGGATGCCGTGGCCGAGGCTGATTCACAACTCCATGCTTGAACTCGTGGTCCATAAAGGCCGTATCGGGATCAAGAATGGATGGCGTTGGGTTACGTAGAACGGTGATGATGAGGAAGAATTCACGAGTTCAAGAAACGTCGTCGATGGCAAACAGTTGATGGGGAATACAGTTGAGGATAAAAACGATGAGGGGACTGACTCTCCCGTCTCCACAGCGGCCAGACCCCATTCGTCTGATGTGTTTTCCATGTGCATTAGCGTGCCTGGGCGCGCCCTTTCGCTGTGGAACAAGCCGGTAACACTAAACCATAACAGGCAATTTTAGGAGCACGGTGCGTTGGTTTCTGACTCCTCTTTCCCAGGGCTGGACCGGCAGCGCTAACAATTATTTATTCGAGTCGTGACCTACGCCGAGAAGTTCGACATCACGTAACTCACTCAGCTGAAGGAAGTCGATGAGCAAACATCTTTCATTTCTAACCACCGGCCTGATAACAACTTACACGCTGTTAATTCGCTTTCTCGCCAACCAAACCCACCTCAGTAACTAGACAAGTGAAAACCGCAGCTATGAAAATCACACAGGTACGTCCAGTCCCTCCCTCCCTCCGTCACTCCATGTCACTCATGTTCCCGCGCCTCCCTCCACTCATGTCCATTCCCCTCATGTCTAACCCCCAAAACACCAACACCCCACGCCACCACCGAACTCTCATCACCACCACTGCTAACATCCTCCTCAGCTCTACGTCTACCCCATAAAAGCCCTCCGCCCCATCCCCCTCCAACACGCCCAACTCACCCCCCCAAGGCATCAAATATGGCCACACCTTCATGCTCTACCACGTCAAGACCAAAGCCAGCGATGATGGGTCCGTCGAGCTAAAGAAGATGCAACTTTCTTCCTACCCGCAATGCGCGCTTTTCGAACAGACCATTCTCTCGCGCAAAGATGCACATGGCTCAAAAGAGTAAGTGGCACGCCCCTACCCCTGCTGCTGGCCAAATGGGAGCTGAGGAAGAGCTTGAGCGGGAGCAAGCAGAGAGCGCAAAACTCAAGAGGCTGGAGGCAGAGACGATCACCGTTGAACTTGACCCGCCGCCGAGGATCGAGGAGCTGGAGTGCGTGGAGGTGGATTTGCATGGGAGTCCGACGACATGTTACAAGGTTGGGGAGGAGTATGATCGGTGGTTTTCGGAGCGGTTCGGCTTGAAGTGATGTTTGTTTATCTTGGGGATGGGAAGCAGAAGATTCTGGGGACGAGTTTGCTGCCGCCTGCAACAGCAACAGCAACGACGTCAACACACTCGCATGCTAGCTCGAGGCGTCAGTCCGGCCAGTCGACGCCCCAACTGCAGCAGCAACCACAGCAGTCAGGAGGTGCAGGAGGGGGGTGGCTATCTACCCTAACAAGTATAGTATCCTGGTTCCCTACCGTCCCGATTTCGGTTCCCGGGTTCATCGCCATCCAAGGAGAACGCGAAGAGGAGGAGGGTCAAGAACAACAACAACCGAACAAGACATGGATCACATTCACCGACGTTGCCCCCCTGCTCATCACCTCGGAATCTTCCCTATCCAACCTCTCTGCCCGCCTGGTCCCCGAGTCTCCCAAAGAATCCACTGAATCAACAACGCAACCCCAACATAAAGTCTCAATGTACAAAATGCGCCCGAACCTCGTCGTGGACGGCCAAGGCGAAGAAGCCTGGGCGGAGGATTACTGGGGCGAACTTGTTGTTACTTCTACTTCCACTTCCAGGTCAAGCGCAAGGTCAACTTCCAACACATGCACCGCGCCAACAACCACCAACAAGAAAACGAAGAAGAGAAAAACAAAACTCCACTTGACGGGCAACTGCGCCCGCTGCACCAGTCTCAACGTCGACTACGACACGGGCAAGCCGGCTAAGGGGGAGATGGGCACTGTGCTCAAGAAACTGATGAAGGATCGGAGAGTGGATCCGGGGATGAAGTGGAGTCCTGTGTTTGGGCGGTATGCGTTTGTGGGGGAAAGTGTTTATGTTGTTGAGGAGGAGCGTGAGGAGCACGAGGAGGAGAAAGAGGAGGAGGAGCGCGAAGTGTGGATTAGTGTGGGTGATGAGGTGCAGGTGACGAGGAGGAATGAGGAGAGGACGGTTATGGATTGGCCGTTTTGAAGTCCAGTCCGATTACCGGTATAGCCTCAAACTGTGTAATGGAAGAGCTGACTACACTAGGGATCTGGATGGGGCTCATTGGGATCAGATCATGAAGAAAAGCACAACTAAGGGTGGCGCGAGCGAGCATCGGAGTAAAAGGTGCGTTTCTTTGTATATATAAGGTACCACGCATTTTAGCCACAGTATCAAGTCTTGAAATTATGTTAGGATGGATCATGATCGGTCCGTGGTGTTATGTTCCCGTCGTTATCCTGGCTGCTTGCTTCCACGTCGTCGTCATCCCCTTCTTTCGAAGATAACTCTAGGGAATTATTCGTCTCCGTGTCCTTGGTTGACGGCCCCTGTTCATCATCACCACAATCATCATACAACCTCAAGCCATTCTCACCGTCCGGTATCTTGGCCATCGTCTCCACCGTCGCACACATACGGAGTTCCCACCTAGCCATACAAGGCTGTTCGAATGCTCCATAGATGTTCTCCATATCAAAACGGTCGTCCGTCGCCTTTATGACAATATCCCTAGGCAGAAAGCACGGGGAGTACTGTAAAAAGGGATCAAACGGTTCCTTGATGACTCTCGCTGCGTCCCAGCACCAGTCGTGCGCAGGATAGTCGCACTCCGTAACCAGGCCCTGAGGGAGGGGGCGGTCGTCTGCCACTTGTCCTAGCTCGGAAGCACGACGCTCGAGGTACTCGACAAAGTGGTTCCGGACGCTAGCATCGCACTGAGAAGTAGCCATGTCCCACAGCTGTTTGGATGGCTCCGGTGCCAGCTTGTCCCATAGCTCCTTGTAGTTTCCGGCGATGCAGGCCATGGCCACTTGGAGGTGCATGTCCGGCCGACGTTTGGCGAGGACCTCGAGCGTTCTCTCGGCGGGGACGAGTGGCCACCAGATCATGCCGGGGATCTCATTGTGGTTAGCTTCGGGATCGGGATCGTTTTCCGTCATGTGCGACAGGTCGTTGACCATGATAAAACGCGCAAGGGTGGCTGCTCGGATAAACCCCGAGTTGTGTCCATCCCGTGGCTGAAGCGACCACCACTTGGCAAAGGTGGTGTTGTGGTATATCCCGCGAAGGACGGCGCCGTGCTCGCCCATGATCATGTGCGGCCGACGCAAGCGGAGATAGCGGTCTAGATTGCCTTCATAAGCGGCCATGATGATCAGCGGGTCTTTGACCATGGTGGGCAGATGCAGGGGCAGAGGTAAATAAAGCAGCTCGACGTGTTCCGGCGGTAGTGTTCCCTGCTCTGCCTGATTATACGATGCGTGCGTCGTGACCTCGCCAATGTGGCCGTCCTCGGTGATGTCGAACGGAAACCCGTCGCTGTCCAGATTGAAATAATGTTCACCCCAATAATCCTCCGGGGCGACTGTCACGTCCAGCGTTGATCGGACGGCTGTATCTCCGTTCATAAAGGCCGGACACCGTGGGTTTTCGTAATTGTTAGTCCTGGTGTAGTCGTCCAAGACGGCGTAGCAAACCGGCTGTTTCATAATGTGCTCGAAGATGGCCTTGGATCCTGGGTTATTTTGTGCCCTAGCCTCTTCGGCAATCGACACCTCGGGAAGGAGGTCAAGCTCATGATACAACTCATGGTATCCTGCCACGGCGCATGCCCGACCAGCAAGATATGCCATGTCGGGATAGTGATTTACCAGCCGACGGAGTGTCCTTTCGCTGGGAATGTCGGGGTGCCAGAAACAGTAGGGTTTGGCGTCGTCCGTTGCCATTTTCGGGATCTGGTTGCTCATGATGAGCCGGGCATTGCGTGCCCGAGCAAAGTTGCTCTCGGGAAGCTTCCTGCACTGCTTCACGACCTCTTGAGACCTGGCAAAGGCTTCGTTGTGTCGTATGCCGCGGATGACGCAGTAGAGGAGTCCGTTTACATAGTCATAGGGAAGGCGCTCCCCACGTAAGGCGACGCGAGCCTCCTGGAGAATCATGTTACGCTTGCTGATGGATTGGAACATGTCGCCGGGCTGAGGTTCGTTGATGGATGGCGACTCGGTGTTTTGCGGTTCGGAAATGTGCTGATCAATCAGCGTTCTCAAAATATGCCCTTGCTGATCCTCGAGCCACTTGGAATTGTGCTGATCAGCCATTTGGTGAGAAAAGAAATGGAAGCTGCTGAAGGCCTTTCGTGGGGCAGACTTTCAGATAAGAAGATGGACATTTGGTGTGTTTCGTGTGCAGTGCCTGATGGAGGAAAGGGACAGGTAACGATTAAATAGAAACGGCGTCTGGTACTTCTACTGCAGTACCTACCTAGATAGGTACCTATGTACGTACTTCTCTTTGGTGCACTAATACCCCTGTACGTAAATATCACTACACTACCTACGTACCTGCCCAACCCTACCTAGCCCCTTGAGGTTGCACCTTAACGGCGTAGGATCGGCGCGCGGAGAAGAGCCAGGGTTGGTTAGCTCCAAAAGTTTGGAAGGCAAGTCTGGCCCGTCCCGTCTGTTTGACACATGCAGGCTTGCCGCTTCTTCAGAGGCAGGGGGGAAGGTTCTGTCTTTTGGCTTCCCATTTTTCTTTTATGTGAAAACATGTGACTGTTATACAGTACTACATTATCACCCCACGAGTCTCCAACTGAACTCGCCACTCACTCGCCAATATCCCCCAGAATACACCTATTTACTGTACAATCTTGTAATATGAATGTTTCCCCCTCCTCAGCAATATTTACACGCTCCTTCGGGACAGTAACCCCGACTGCAAATAAACTCACACAAATCAACATAATACACGTAGTCCGAGTTGGTAGGTTTCTGGTTGTCTGCCGGGCACCCGTGTTTCCCTGCCAATTGGGCTGGTGCCGGAACTGCTGCCGCCGCAAACCGGGTGCAGACACAAGCAGAGTCGAGGCAGTGATCAAAATCACAGCTGTAGGAACAAAGTCCGAGGAGATTGCCCGAAATCCCTTCAGCCGTGGTACCACCTGGTGGGGGAAAGAAAAAAAAAAGGTTAGTTTGGAGATTTTTTGCAGGAACATAAAGACGGTGGTGGTTGGTAATGACACATACCTGTGCAGTGCGTAGTGGAGGAGGGCAATGCAGGCGCAGTGGAAGTAGTAGTCTTGCTCAGAGTCAGTGACGACGATGAGGCCGGAGCAGTTTTGGAAGACATAGCCGTACTGGACCCAGAAGACGATGACATGGAAGAGGCCGCCGACGTTGTCTTTGAAGATGCTGAGCCTGACGAGGTCGAGGTAAAAGAAGGAGCAAAGGATGAAGAAGTGGTGGTCTCAGTCGGCTCTGCGGGCTCTGGAGGTGCGATCCACTTTGGTCGAAGACATGAAAGTTCCACCCTCGGCTGGACTGAACTTTTATACCCAGAACTGTACCCAAACACAGTAGCAACAAGATAGGTCCTGTTGGCTGCAGCATGGTACGTTGTCTCTGTGCTTGGTTCCTGGAAACCGTCGCCAACCATCCACGAATAGCGTCCGACTTGATCCACTGTCGCATCTCTGGCCCCGACCTCATCTTCGAGATAGGACGCATCAAAACCTACATATCGAAAGCAAGAATTAGTCAACCTCGATACATGCGTTCAGGAGCAAGAATCAATGAGATTGCACTTACCCAGCACATCTGCTGTCACAAATCCCAGGGCCTCTTGGCAGCTTGGCGTGATGGTGTCAAGGGACCATCCGCTGCACATGATACCGCCCGAGTCGTCCGCGTATGCTCCCCAGTCCGCAACCATGTCGGCTTTCAAGTCCTTCTGACATTGGCTCGGCAAAAAGGAGCAGTCGTGCGCAACGTCAGAGGCTGCGTCAGGCAGGTTGCTGACATAGTAGTGCTGACAGATGTACCACGAGGGATGCATGCTCTTGAGGAGGCCATCTGCCTTTCTCATGGACGGTGGGATGCCGTTGTTGAGAGCTGCTACGTCGATTGTGGCATTCTCCTCCGTCACAGCGGGCGGAAAAGGCAGGTGGTCCGCTATCCGCAGATGGGCAGTGAAGCCTGGCAGCAGGCTCCCGGGGTACGGCTTTGTCCAGTCTAGACCGGTGAAATTGGCAACGTCCTCGCGGATGGGATCTGCAAAGCCGGCTTCCAGCGCGGACCAGGACATCGGGATGACATTGGAGGCGTTGGCAAGATATGGGATATTGTCAAAGTAAATATAAGTAGTGTCCGGGTCCTTTGCTGCCTTGGTGAGGTGGTCATGGCCGAAGAGCAATAGCGCCAGTGACAGAGCGCTAGAGCTGGTGGCAAACTTGACGGACATGATGGAAAAAAAGAAAAAAAAAGACCCAGGCGGCTCGAGGTCCGGTAAAGAGGTGGGTTGTATGTGATGGTGGAACAATATCTTGAAGGTCAGTTCAACTTGGGAGCATGGCAACAGTTGATTTTAAGAGAGGCATCCATAGACAGACATACAAACAGAGTCGCTTCGGCAAAAGATTGCCAAATTAGACTTCGAGGCCTTCACTAAGGAAGAGCAAAAAGTCTTCAACAACCTCCACGGGCCCAGAATGTCATACAAGTGCTCAAAGCCTTGGTGTGATTTCTTCAAGGGGGGACTTGGAAGTCAGGCAAACCGACAGAAGCACATCGATGAGCACGAATTTCCACACCGCTGTGCGTTTGAAGACTGCATGGGCTTCAAACTGGGATTCAGCACGGAAGACGAACTTCAAAATCATAACCGGAAGTGGCATTCCCAGAAAGACGACGCCAACAGCTTTCCCAAGCTAGAAGTGTCATCTAGCCTTTTCGGTGACTCTAACGAGAGCAGCCTCTACGAAGCGTGTGGAAGAGGCGACATCGAGAGAGTGAAGCAGCTTCTGAAAACTGATGGGGGTCGGAAACAAATCGATAGACAAGGCGACGGCGGGAAATACGGCCGGCTATGGAGATACCCACTTTGCATCGCCGCTGAGATGGGGCATAAGGAAATATGCGATTTGTTGATATCCAACGGCGCAACCGTCGACGTAGCCGATGGAAAATCACTACAAGAAGCAGCGAAAATGGGCCATCTGGAAGTCTGTAAATTACTGATTTCCAACGGCGCGACCGTCAACCTAGGCGAAGGAGCACCACTTCGGGAAGCAGCGAAAATGGGCCATCTGGAAGTCTGTGACTTAACTGATTTCTAAAGGTGCCAAGGTCAATATATACGATTGGCGTGCCGGTCGTCGAACTCCGCTATATTGGGCAATCCGCGCAGGGTTTTTGGAAGTCTGCAAGCTATTAATACAGAGAGGAGCGAACATAAACTTCATGAGGCGTTACAATCATGGAACACCAATACAAAATGCAGCAGAAATGGGACACGTCGAAATAATTGATCTACTTCTACAACAGGACGACATAGAGCCGAACAAAAAGCGCTATGGGAGCCCTCCAGACACGGTGGGAGAACTGGCAGCTTTCGAAGGGCAGATTCAGGCATTACGCTTTATGCGGGCCTCTGGGAAAGTAGACATGAGCGTTGGCCTCCTTCGAGCAGCCTGCATAAAGATTTCTAGATGCTTCGAAACCATCAAATACCTACTGAACAACGGCCATGTGGATGAGGCAGACGAGATATGTGTGTGGACGGTTCTGGGGACTGTCAAGGCGTCGAGTAAATCGACCAAGGACTTCTTGGCCAAAGCCGGATTAGCTATTGACATGCTGTTGTCCACGGGAAACTCGGTGTTCAGCGACGTCGAGCGTCTCACAACCGAGCTGGGGTATGAGAGTGAGAAAAGCCTGAAGAACAGCGATACCGCGGATGATAAACGCCGGTATGAAAGGGAAAGAGATGACCGAAAGCGCATGACAGAGAAGCGAACACCCTTCTTGATCTCAATCATGGAGTACCCGAAATGGAGGATCAAACGTTCCGCTTGGTCTAAATTTCTCGAGATGAGAAAGGAGTTTGGAATGGAACTGAACCATGAGCTTGGAGAAGCTGTCAACAAGTTTGTGGAGAGGGTGAATAATAATCAGAGCACGACAATAGTCGAGGATCCGCCCGAAGTGAAGGGTAAGGGCGAGCCGATGGAGACTGCGATAGAGACAGATGAGGAGATGAATGAGGACGACGATTCGTCTTGAAGGGCAAAGACACAGATTGATTATCTTTTGGGGTATGGGGATTGTATACGAGGTATACTCCACGCATGCTCGAAAAATTCCCTAGGTACGCCCTTTGAGTACAGCCCCTTAAGATATTTGAGAAAAAGGATTCCGTACTTTCGTATTGGCTTTTGTCTTGGATAAATACTTTTCCGTCTATTTTCTTAGACAATATGACGTTATTCTCACTCCTTTGACCTTATTAAGGATGTATATTAGACGGTATACTTCGTCTTTAATACTTACTATCCTTCTTTGTGTCACGGCGGTGTGCGACGAAGGGCAGTCTGATCTGCCCAAGTGGGATAGCTGAAGGATGACACTATTAGAAGACGTTCGGTGAAGCCAAAAGGTTCACAACAAGTATGGTAGCGTTATACTCGTCTCAATGATGATGATCTGTTGACTACTGCAGAACTACCTGACAATCTGAGTTCTCCAGCCGTCCCTTTATACCTTGGTGCCTTCTAGTTACATGCGTCTGGCTCATTGATCGTAGCTTGGCTCATGAGCCTGTCTTGGCAGTTATGAGCCCTCCTTGCTCTGATCCTGGCTCTTACCCCGAGGAGGTTTCATTGCCCAGCCTTCACGTGGCTGTTGGGTTCCGGTGGCTCGGTGGGCCCGTGTCATCGCTTAAGTTCGTAACACGGTGGCAGACCACTACACTTACTAGGCCATGTTCCTGCAAAAGGATACAAGTAACCGAGGCTGGCAATTCGGTTGCTCAAGTGGTCTTATATAGTTGCGACGGGTGATCAGGCCGTCACACTTTGAGTCGGACTGCGAAATACGACTAAGAAAAACTATTTTAAGGGGAGAAAAGTAATGGGGGCTTAGTATAACCTAGGCTTAAGAGAATTGCATTATAGGTTACTTTGGAGGTAAAAGCGCGAGTATAGTTCCTTTACATTCTAGCACCTTGGAAAATGGTCGTATCTAGGGGGGCACCGCTGACGATTTTACGGGGTTTTTACGGGGTGAAGGGGTGGAGGTTGGCCACGGCCACGACATTGAGAGGGTTATGGTGGACTTGGACAGGCTAGTTCACCGTGTAAGGAGACGTGAGGAGGCCTTGCGGGAGGAGGAGAGCGAGAGCGAGAGCGGGGAGGAGTGATTTTGCCCTTTCTTACAGTCTTTTCCTTTGTTCTACAGGTCCCGCCATATACTGGCGGCTCGCTCACTGGGCGATTCGATTGGAGGTGTTGGGCTGCGTTTACGCTATGGGCAACACGTGAGTTGCACTGGCAATAGGCCTCGGTTTGCCCTCGGATTAATGGTTTTGGTGGACAGTTAGGGCACTGGGCGCCACAGGGGCGCGCCAGGGCATTGCTCCTAATTTTGTACGCTCGATTCACCGATGTGGCACGTCTCATGCCCTACGGGAGGCGGAAGTAGACCTTAAAAATAACAACAACAAAAAAGCATGATACCAACAACAAAAACCACGCTGGGCGCGTATGGCCGCTCCGACTCTTGGCAATACAATACATCTCTGTCACATCTATCACAGTGAATGCCACGGCGCTTGGGGAGCCTTGCTTGATCCAGCATAGACAGATACCGACATCGCGGAGAAGGTGGCAAGTGGAAGAGGAGGAAGGTACCAGGGTTGGTAGAGGGCGCGCACCCTGGATAAATCCTCAACTTCCACGCACAAGCATTTGAAGTGTTCAGACGACCGAGTATGCCACTGCAAAGCCATTTCCCTTCATGAAGCCGACACAGGTCTAACGCTATTACAGACTGGAAGATGCTCTTCGACGCTGCCTGGAAAAGGTTTGACTCAAAGTTTGGTCCTATCCTCCAGAGTCTCGATAGTCGCAGAGCGCTTTTGGACAGTGAAAAGGCATCGGCAACTCTCTTTGAGATTCACCACGCATTGGACGAGATCAAAGAAAATGGCAAAGAACAAGCCAAGATGAAGACGCTACTGGAAGACATGAAGCATGAGCAGCAAAAAGAGCTGATCAAGAAGAGGTTGGACCCTCCAAACAACCTGCAGGATCACGAGCAACTCTTGCGAAAAAGAGCCGCCAATTCAGGGCAATGGATCTTTGCAGACCCCAGATATCAAGCGTGGCATAACAGCAACATTTCCGGGAGCAGGATACTCTATGTCCATGGGAAACCAGGTGGAGGTAAGACTTTCTTTATCTGGAGGTATCTTGTCCCCAATTCATAAGCAGGGCAACGCAACTGACAGACAGCACAGGAAAAAGCACCTTGATGTCTACCGTCATCGAACAACTCTTGCGTAACAAAACGGCTGGCGCTGCTGTGGCCTTTTTTTACTTTCGCCATTCACAAGAAGATAAAAATACGTCCATGGGAAGCTTCGACAATCTCCTGCGCGCACTTCTGTACCAGCTCATTGATCAAGACCCTGACCTAACCGATTTAATTACAAACATGTTAGGGAACGACAGGCTCCGACTCAACTCTACAAACGTACTGCAGGATCTCATCTGCAAAGCTGCAGGGACTCATACGACGCTTTACTTGGTGCTGGATGGTCTGGATGAGTGCCAGAGTGATGAGGAAACACACATCATTGAGTGGGTTCTGGGTCTGGGCCAATCCGTCTTCGGACTGAGAGTTATGCTTTCCGGCCAAAGAGACAATGTCACGGACAAACTCTTGTCTTCGCAACCATCAATATCTCTTGACACATCAACTGAGCATCACCACGACATCACAGCTTATTGCCAAAAGGTTGCCGAGGAGATACGCAGAGAATTCGATGCAGTACCATCGCTGGAAAAGACAATCGTGAAACTCGTTTCCGATAGAGCCAAAGGTATGTTACATTCAATCTCCCTCTTTTGTGTTTGGTGGCCGATTCACTGATTTGAATCACGTAGGAATGTTTCTTTATGCCAAGATAGTCCTCGAACATCTTGCACAACCATCGGTTGAGGACTTGGAGAAGGAACTGAAGCCCGAAGTCTTTCCCGACAGCCTAGAGGAAGCGTAAGTCCACATCGTACCTTTTAGCGACAAAAATGGACCGTACGGTCATGAAAACAACCGAGCTAACCCAATCTCTGGTAGGTAGTTACAAAAAGGTCGACGAACGTGTGTTCGAGAAGTCTGCGCCAGTGAGAAGGGCCGTTGCAAGCCAAATCCTAAGCTACGTCATAGGCTGCAAACGGACGCTCTTCTGGAGGGAAATACAGGCCTTCTTCTGCATCAACGCGTCAGAAGGGGAAGTGATCCACAAGAAACTTATAATCAAGAGCTACAAGGAGCATTGTAGCTCTTTCCTGGATTCAAACTCTGTCAACAAAAATTGCAATGGACGGGGACCGGAGGACGAGGTTGTACTTGTACACGAAACAGCTCGCAAGTAAGTTCTCACCCTTTCCTTATTCCTCCTGACCTTTAAGTTGACTAATTTATCACATCAAACAGGTATCTCATACGAAAGAACAGAGTGAACATCCATGAACAGAACTTCAAGCTCTCCGTATTCTGCCTTCAATACCTCACATCATCGCCATTCACTCTTGGCGTTTCGGAGGAAGATGTATTGTCGCATGCCAAGAAGGGATACTACGCCTTGCAAGACTACACAGTCCAGTACTGGTTTGACCATCTCCTTGAATGCGTCAAATTCCTCGACTCGATCACAAGCGTGGACAAATGCCAGGATGTTTTCAACCTTGCCCTGATCTTCCTCAGGTTCTATGGAAACCGCGAAAAGATGGCAGAGCTCCTTCAAGCAGAGACTTATACGGAGCTTGCTGATGCAATAACCAAGCACCTCCCAACTCACGGCCAAGAACGCAATTCTTACCTCTGCATAGACATCCGAACAGAGTCGCTTCGGCAAAAGATCGCCAAACTAAACTTTGGAGCCTTCACGGCGGAAGAGCAGAGGGTCTTCGACAACCTCCATGGGCCCAGAACGTCATACAAGTGCTCAAAACCATGGTGTGATTTCTTCAAGGGAGACCTCGTTAGTCAGACAAACCGACAGAAACACATCGATGAGCACGAGTTTCCACACCGCTGTGCGTTTGAAGACTGCATTGGGTTCAAGTTGAGATTCAGCACGGAAGACGGACTTCCGAAGCACAATGGGAAGTGGCATGCTCCGCAAGACGACGCCAACAGCTTTCCCAAGCTAGAAGTGTCATCCAGCGTTTCCGGATACTCCAATGAGAGCAGCCTTTCCGAAGCGTGTGGTAGAGGCGACATCGAGAGAGTTAAACAGATTCTGAAATCTGGTGTGGGGAAGAAGAAAATACAGACCTATGACTGGAACGGTGGGTTGTTAAAGTCGGGATACCCACTTAGCATCGCCGCTAAGATGGGGCATAAGGATATATGCGTTTTGTTGATATCCAACGGCGCCTCCGTCGACATTGGGGAAGGAGCACCACTCCGAGGAGCAGCGGAAATGGGCCATCTGGAAGTATGTGAGTTATTGATACAGAGAGGAGCGGATATAAACTCCACCGGGAGGAACCAGACGCCATTATACAAGGCAGCAGAGAAGGGGCACATCGACATAATCAATTCACTTCTGCACCAGGACGGCATAGAACCGAACAAAAAGTCCCCCAGAAACGATCGCACGGCCGGAGAAGATCGTACGGCCGCAGAAGCGGCAGCAGCCGAGGGGCAAATTGAGGCATTACGCTTTATGCAGGCCTCTGGAAAGGTGGACATGAGCGTTGGTCTCCTTCGGTCAGCATGCAAATCTATACCTCGCTCTCAAGGCGTGATAAAATATCTCTTGAACAACGGCTATGTCAATGAGGCTGCAGAGAGCTGTGTATGGACAGCTTTGGAAACAGTGCGGGCTCAAGCAACCGAGGAATTCATAGCCAAAGTCGGATTGGTTTTCGGCATGCTGTTGTCCACGGGAAACCCGGTGTTCGGCGACGTCAGGCGTCTCGCAAAAGAACTCAGGATTAAATTGAAGGGCAAGCGAGCCGGGAATGGAAGAAAAGCTATGATTGAGAAGCGAACACACCTCTTGATCTCGATCATGGAGTACCCGAAATGGAGAATCGAACGTTCTGCTTGGTCTGAATTTATTCCTTTTGATGAGGCGAAGATAAAAGACCGCGGTGTTAAAGATGCCGTTAAGAAGTTTGTGAAGAGAATTGAGGACAACCGAAGCATGACAATTGTCGAGGATCAGCCCGAAATGGAGGGCAAGGGCGAGCCGATGGAGACTGCGATAGAGACAGATGAGGAGATGGATAAGGACGACGATTTGTCTTGAAGGGTAAAGACAGAGATCCGGGATTACCTTTTGGGGTAAGGGGCATATATACAGACTTCCATCTATTTCAGTTCCTTTTGAGCAGCATCATACGGAACATGAGGTATCACTGCAGCACCGATCTTCATCAACGCGACGATTTACCATCACGTCTCCCGGTCCCCATTGCAGTCTGGTACGGACAAAGCCACGGAATTCAACGTCCATTCACAATCCTGTGTTCTCTACCACTGGTATTCTCTAGTCGGGAATAAAGAATCGTTCATTATCTTTCACAAGACGTTCGTACAGCCTCAAACAAGCCGTCGTTGCCCTGGTACACTAGAATCACATCAAGGTGTTGGGCCGCGTTTACGCTATGGGCAACACGTAATAGTTACTGGCAATAAGCCTCGGTTTGCCCTCGGATTAATGGTTTTGGTGGACAGTTAGGGCACTGCTCATAATTTTGTACGCTAGACTCACCGATGTGGCACGTCTCATGCCCTACGGGAGGCGGAAGTAGACGTTAAAAATAACAACAACAACAACAACCAGAATCACATCAGCTGCAGGCCACCGCTCATACAACGCTCCCGCCAAAGGACCAGATTCCAGCACCTTGAACTTCCCCAAAAGGAAAAGAAAAACTCAAGCCAAATGAAGGTCTAAATGAGAAAGAAGTGGGTACCAAAGGGCTGTTAAATCTGTTCACTGGGTTGTTGGTTCAGGACGTAAGCCGATATCATAGTGGGACATTCAGGGCGTAACCAGATGGTGCCGGTGCGCTGCCCTGCGAAGTAACGCTACCAAGGGGCAAGTACACTCTCGAAGGACACTCACTCATAATTCTCCATCCAACAAGGTTGAACTGAAATCCTTCAAGATTGCTTCAGCAAACCATCTTTAAAATCCATTAGGCAAGGTTCTACTTGTTTACATGCGTAGGAAGACGAAGACAGATACAAATATTGCTACAAGGTACTTGGCTAGAGGTGCCGCTGTAGCGGATTTCTGTTTACCGTGTACCGTGGGCATGGCGGGGCTCGCGGGCTCTGGCGGGGTACCCCTCAAAACCACCACATTCTTGGCCCACCAACCTACCTCTACGTCCAGTCCGTTTCTTACCAAGATCAGAAACCTCTATATTCAACGACCCATTAATTGTACGCAATCTCTTACAAGGCATTTCCTTTTATACAATGACGCGAATTGATGCGCTCACTCACCCGCTCCGCCGGCCGGCCGGGTCTGTCGCATCTAACTGCGCGCTTGGGCCACCGGTCTCCCCTCATCTTCTGTGACGGAGGATAAGTGTTAGGACACCATCCGCTAAGGGCGTGTCCGATGACTCGGAAATGCGGCCTGGAAATGCTGGCTCGGAAATGGATTTCAGGAGCCGAGCACGGACCATTTGGAAATCCTCTGTTCCATGTCAGATTTCCAGAGGTCCAGAGGTCCGAAGCTACTCTTGGAATTTTGGGTGTGAATGCGATGAACTGATTGGTGTTTTGGGCAGTTGTGGAGAAAATGATTTCCAGGTCTTGGAAATGGGGGATTTCCGCACAGTCTCTCTATCGGGGACGAAGTATCGACGAAATTGGGGGTCACTCATACCTGCTCATAGTGTCGTTCCGCGTTCTTTGCAATCTCTGCAGCGTTGTGAGCTAATCCGGTGGCAGTAGGAACAAAGTGGTGAGTACCCCAGTGGGCGGCGTGTCCGGAGATCTGAGAGCTGTCACTGAACGATGCTGAATAGGATGAGACATGGTGTCTCGATGTTGATTCCTTGCAAAGACAGACATCTTACCTGCTCGGCATGTTCCTTGGTGTTCATGGTAAGCCCAACGACAGCAGGGGCAGCGGTTTGAGCTCCCCATTCAGCAACATGGCCCGATATCTAAATTGTTGAGTCATGGTCAGTTTTAGCAACAGAACGCAAAGCATATACCGCACGTCCTCGGCATGTTGTTTGGCGTTCATGGCAACGCCGACGACAGCAGGCGCCACCTCCTTGGCACCCCATTCCGCCACCTAATTTTCTGTGCCTCCATAGCAAGGCCGGCAGCACGGGGAGCAACTTCCTTAGCTGTCCATTCGGCAGCCTGGCCTCCGACCTGAGGTTATGGTTAGCTACACTGATGAATATGCTTAGTTACTTTTTTGTCTGGAGTTTGATTCAAAACACGTTACCTGCTCAGCATGTTCTTTGGCATTCATCGCTAGACCAACCACGGCTGGGGCAACGGTGTTCGCGCCCCATTCTGCGATGTGGCCCCAGAACGCCATCTCTTTGGTGGTTGTCTGCTGATAGCGGAGGATTTTGTGTTTGCAGATCGGGATAGTTCAACGGGAAAACCATTTCAGTAATTTTGCCCGGTTGTGGTTTTTCCGTTTGCGTTCTTGGGTTTTCAGCCCCTTGAGAGGGGTACCGGGGGTCTAGAGCTGCGTGAGGCCAACAGCCAGTGAAGACCATTTGGCTTGTCGGCAAATCACCGATTGAGCCATCCAGAGTTGGATGCAAGGAGACATAAACGGCCGACCGCCGAGACTGTATTGAATTCTCTTGGATGGTGAGAGTGGAATATGTCAGTGGTTGAAACTACCGCTAGCAGATGCTTGAACCTCCGGCCTTTGATTTCTGGCAAATGCTGGAAGACTCTTGTCATAATTAGCAAACAACAGCCCTATTCCAGACTTAGATCATGAGCCAAATACAAAAATGATCATAGGATTGAAATTGTCGCATCATTATCTAACCCCAAATGCTGTTTTCCTGCGTCTTAGAATCACAATGGCGGTTATTCAGTCCCCCTGAAGGAGCCAAATAGGGCGGAAGCAATCGCCATTTTTGCCGTTCCAAAGCCCAAATGGCTATCCCAACATCCTTCTTAGGATTGTGGGAAGGCCAGCACTTGTGACTCCCAGAGTTTGGAGGATGCCAACCCACCGACCGCCGGGAACAATTCCAATCGAGGAGAGAATCCAGGCCGCAATAGATACTGTGTTTGGCGGCGTAACAATGTTAGCAGACACTCTATGTTCATGACTTCATAAATGGGTAGCACTCACCAGCCTTGACGCCAGCGGCAACCCATTTCAGGATGGACTGAACCCAGTACATTTCGGAGTATCTTAAAGATTTGCTTGACGGGAAAGGTTAACATCGGCTTTAATGTATTTGCACTATCAAAACTTCACGTCAAGTCGTACGAACCTTCGTGGTTTTGGTCACCAGTGAGGAAATTAACTGAGGAGTATGTTAGAGGTGGTAGCGTAGAGAAGAAGTCGAAGGAAAAGTTGGCGAAGAAGTGAGAAAGTGTCTTCACTTTGAGCTGATATAATCGCCAAAAGCCTTCAATAGGCGTCATTCCGTCATGATGGTAGATACGCAAACGACGAAAGTCGGCGATGCAATGACCAACGTCATGACCCCATCCGGAGGCCGGAGCTGGATGCAGGATCCCGAGTGAAGCGAGAGCCTTTCCATGGGAACTGACTCATGAAGTAACGAAACAGATAGCGAAATGGAAACACCGGGAGTTCCATATGTATAGCCAACAGCACAGCTGCTCCAAAACCCAACTTCCCGCGAGGGATACGCATAGCCAGAGTGATAACGAGCAAGTTCTGACAAGGCGTCCACCAAAGAAGGATAAAGATAAATACTGTCTTGTCTTTTGTGAATCCGAGTAACGCAACATATTTCCGCCCCAGACTGTTAGCATGATCGGCACTCGTCTGATGTTGCCTTTTCTCCTCACTTCTTGTCATTGCCGCAACCCGAGATCAAGCACTCAGCACTGGAGATTCCAGTAACGAGCAGTCCGGCTCCTTGGACAGCTCCGTTGACAATTGCGGCACCGTATCCGCCCATCGCAGCACTCTGAGCAATAGAAAAGGCACTTCCAGCAACAGCATTGCCAAGGGCGGCCTGAGCTGCGGCTGCGGCAGTTCCTGGTTTATATCAACACTTGATCACCGACCAGAACAGCATAAATGCGCTTCATGTGTAGGTGGCACTGACCAGCAACGGGCCCAGCGGCACTAAATCCCAGTGCGGCAAGAATGGGTGCGGTAACTATCGCGGGTGCAGCGACAGCGGCTAGCCCAGCAATGACAGGAATCAAAGGAATCTTGGGGGCATGGTCAGCTCTGGCACAAGCAGGAATGGGAGTAGAGTTCGCAGTGTACCATCTTGAAAAGGGTTGTGCAGTGTTCAGTGCGATAAGCTCTTCGTGCTTCAAAAATGCAGGATGAACCGGTGACTTTGAGATGAGTGCTGGTGTTCGTCTCAACGCCTGGAATCTCGAGCCCTGCGTGGAATTTTATAGAGAGCCAGTTTCTGTAACACCACTCGGCGTCTTCCTATACAGATGTACGATGCAGCTAGAAGCTTTGAGCAAAACCTTTCTGTGGCAAGGCATTCAACTGATGATGGCCTTCACAGGACAAGATCGGTTACTAGGACGTCAAAGACCTCTTGTCTTTCGTGGACAAAATTGATGACTTCACAAACGGAAACATTAGAGGCCTGCCGAAACATAGGGAAAGATGACTGCTTTCGTTGTTTGTAGGCAAACGCTGTAAACATGTTCAGGCCTGGGTATAAGTCGTTGATGTGTCGGCCGCGTGATGATAAGAATTCTCGGTGTTTCGATTGGTAATGTTGGTACCTGCAGCGTAAACGCAAGATTCAACTGTCCTCTGCCTGCTCCTGTTCCCGGAAGTACGTAAATGACTCTCGGGTATAGCCATTCATGGGAGGTCGGCCGGGAGGCAAGCAACATCGGCACGGCCGAGAATGTGATTGGCACAGGTCTCGGATGTCGTTGATAACTTAGATCAATGCCGCATCACAAACAGCCGGGCAGAGGGTACAAACACTTAACTCCGGACTCCGTGGTCCACTCGGTTGACGGAGTGAGGCGTGCTCGGTGTCTCGTGTGATGCAGGGATGTTGACGCCTCACTTGGGAAATGCCAAGAAACCCATCGACATCTGATCGAGGGCATTCCGGGGTGAGTTGACAAGGCACGCGGAGTAGGTGACACCGAGAGGCACTCCGGGGCTCAGTCCCAGGGATGGCATTGCCCAAGCTGTCGGGAGCCATTGCACGC
This sequence comes from Neurospora sp. FGSC 6877, assembly GCA_009805295.1. Lineage (NCBI taxonomy): Eukaryota > Fungi > Ascomycota > Sordariomycetes > Sordariales > Sordariaceae > Neurospora > Neurospora sp. FGSC 6877. The sequence continues at coordinate 20,126 of RAON01000270.1, forward strand.
CATTCGACGCCTTACGCCTTGTTGACTCTCGCCTGGGTAACCCCGCCTGACCACCCAAGGACCTCTTTCCTGGTTCAGCGCAAACAAAGAACAGCTGACTCGGTCCGGAAGTTGTGGCGCATTCTTTCTCGGGTAGTGACCAGAGAACAATTATAAATCCTGTGAGACGCTCTTCAACTTTGAGACTCGCCATCCAATCTTCCCTCACCCAGAGTCACCATATTCCAGAATCCATTCTCATATATCGATCTTATAACGCAGCACTATCGACCTAGTCCACCATATTAGATAAAACCATGAATCTGGACAGCTACTCATGACTCATCCCCTCGGACCAAGACGAGGACGTCAAGGCAGAGAACAAGGCTGGCGCGATGCTCGTGGCGCTCTTGATGCTCATTGGGGTCCTCACGCTGGGCGCAATGATGTGGCATTGGAACAGCTAAAGAGTTGAATCGCTAAAGCGTTTCTGTAGGTGCTCAGACTACAACCCCGTCTTATTTAAAGGTATCAATTGTCCTAATGAGAGGAAGATCCAGATTCGAAGACCAGCGACAACGGACGGGGCTGAATAGCCAACCGGAGATAATGTCGAATGAGAGCTCACTGGTCATGAGCTGGGGGACGGGTGGAGGACGACTTGATTATATCTTGGATTACGGGCAGGAGGGCAAATTGATACCCAGGTCGGAGGAACTGGATGGAAGTGGAGGGACGTTACGAACTTAAACAAACACACAGGCGAATCACACTGACGGGGCACAACAAGCAGAACAGTGTAACGTCGAGCCAACAGGACTGCAGGGGAAGCGGGCTCACGCTGACAAAGACTGGCTCACGTACCAAGCAGCAGTGAGCCAGGCTCACAAAGAGTGAGCCCAGCAAAACACCAACGAGCCGTGGTGAGCCAGGACTGCGAGACCACAAACAGCATCGTCAGGATTAAGTATAAAGGGACGACTGGAGGACTCAGGTTGTCAGATAGTTCGACAGTAGTCAATAGACCATCGTCATCAGAGACACGTATAACGATACTTGTTGTGAACCTTTTGGCTTCACCGAACTGCACTTGCTAGTCTTATACCTTCAGCTATCTCATTTAGGCAGATCAAGACTGCCGTTCGTCATACCATGGTATCTCATCCGCACAGGCACCCGCAAAAGGAGGATGAAGAGATGGAATAGTCTTGCCTCCTCCTAATAGAACGTCATCTCAATATCAGTAAAAGATACTAGAATTTGTGATATTCTTATAAATGTGCCTATCCTCCTATACCCTTCTGGTGGCACGCTAGAAAAATGAAATAGAGGGAAAGTAGTTGTGACAGACTTAGAATACATTATATGTCTCGGGAGAAACTAATAAATAAACCTGTCCCGTTGCGCTGCCAACGGATATTATCCGTTCTTGGAAGACAGAGCTTTGGGCTCGGCGTTCTGGTGGCAGCCAGAGTACATTCTGGCCGTTGCAAGTAATCCAAGACCTATTTGGTCCTAAGCTATAGCCATGTCTCTCTGGATTATCGAGCACAATTTGGTTTTCGGTAGTCATTGTAACTATATCAATACGTCCAACGTCGGTAAGTAAATAACGGTCAGTATGGTCAAACGATATGTACTCTACTATAGTGCCGATATTAATCGTTTGGACGCAGCTCCCCGACGCCGCATCCCAGATCTTGATAGTGTGATCGCTCGCACCGGATGCGAGCCGCTGGCCATCGGGCGAAAATGCTACTGAGCGAACCGAACCTGCTACGAACTTGAGCGGCACAGGGGCTGCCCAGGCCATCGGGACTCGACAGAAGTGGGCAGTGTAACCCTCGAGAGCGAAAGGGCGCATAAGCGTGCTCACTGGATGCACGGGCTCACTGGACGCAGAGGCTCACTGGTGAGCCACCACCACGAGTGAGCAACACATTCTATAGGGGTTCACGACTACGTGAACAGCCGGAGACAGATATCTCGCAGTAGGGCGAGGAGGTCTAAAGGGACGACTGGAGAACTCAGATTGTCAGATAGTTCGACAGTAGTCAATTGATCATTATCACCGAGACACGTATAACGCTACCATACTTGTTTTGAACCTTTTGGCTTCACCGAACGACTCTGATAGTTTACTACCTTCAGCTATCCCACTTAGGCAGATCAGACTACCGTTCGTCACAGAACCGCTATGGCCTTTTAAGGTTTGGAGACAGCTCCCTGACGCTGCATCACAGATCTTGATAGTGTGATCGCCCGCACCGGATGCGAGCCGCTGGCCATCGGGCGAAAATGCTACTGAGCGAACCGAACCGCTATGGCCTTCTAAGGTTTGGAGGCATGCATTCCAATCTGATTCCATAGCCGGCTTACTTCGAATCCAGTCTGGTTCTTCTGCTTTGAAATTGCTCTTTATTAAGCTGTTGGACGGAGCAAACACGAGCGCTGATATATAAGCTTGAAGCGGAGCTTGCTCTATCATCCATCTATAAGATAGAATAAATCGGTGAGCATCCCGAACAAGTTTTGTTAACTTCCATTGATCATTGCCTCCCTATATCTTTAAGTTAGATCGAGTTTCCGGTGCGCAGCTAGTCTCATACTTACTAGTAGGCTCTCGAGCTGTCTAATGGCGGTGACGCCCTCAGACATAGCTTGGAGTAGACTTAGAGCTTCCAGCCAGTAAAGGTACTTCGTCTTGAGGAATGTATAGATAGCCTCATCCCATAAAAGATGCCGTTTTGTGTTCGTGCCAGAAACCGAGTCACACAAGTGATCAACCCAGTAGACGCACGAGTACCGCACCGTCGCTAGCGGGTCCGGATTCGGTACTTGGACCTTGTCGCTCGGAAATCCCGGTGCCCTTAAGTTGTATATATCGCGTCKCAGKGTTGTAGACATGGCTTCAAGTGACCTCAGGAAGATGATATAGTGCAYWTCTTCTTTCCCTTTAGGGAAGATCCAGTYGAAAGCCTCTTGAGAAGCTTGGTTGCCAGCTTTATCAGAGACATTGGAAAGCAAAAAGTCCTGGGCTGATTGATGAACAAAATAGACGGTTTGTTCTCGTAAAGTTAGAAATGAACCGCAAAGCCCTATAATATCTTTTAGAGATTCAAGGTTGCAAATGGTATTGGGCAACTCGGCGAGRGAGGCTAGTTCTGGAAGGCTGATTGGCCGGCGAACAATTGCGACAACAGCAAGAATGTGCTTGCAGTAATCGGATTCATCGAACTGGCTCATATCCTCTCTCATCCGYGCATATAGAGCATCCAGTCCAGATGGAAACATGCGTAGCTTTTCTACGGCAAACCCTTTCTGGACTTTTTCAAGCGCTTGGCAGACCAACGCCACCCAAAGGAAGGTATCTTGCGCGTTGGAGCACAGGTAGTCCTGAACGGTGTTTTTCGTAATTGGGTCGTACTTCTTCAGCTTTTCTAGGTCATCCACCTTCTACAGAATAAACGCATTGACAGCCGCTGCGACGGATTCCGCATTTAGCTCCAGGGAGACCTTCACTTTATCTGCGGCTTTCTCCAACCGTTCCTCAATTTGCGGCCAATTGCGGCTTGAGAGGATCCACTTGGCTCGAGATCCAGATGATAATTGCTGAGCAATTAAGTCGAGAAGCTGCGGCAGGTCTGTTATAACGCACTCGTCAAGCGCGTCAATGACTAGGTAGGTCGTTCGGAGGCTTGGGTCTCGTAGGATATTGGTGAAGATTCTCGACAAGGCGTCCCACGTATTTGCATCTTTGAAGAGGCCTTCGCCTGCACGGTCGTACTCACCCCGCACGTGTGAGAGGATAGATGGCTGCTGGTCGATAAGGAGATAGATTAGGCCGCGCAATACCGCGGTTGCATTGTTGATGCGAGAGTCGGTAGCCTGGCAGAAGAAGTAGGCCACATTGCAGTGGCGCGCGTTGGCAGTATTGCCTTGATCCAGCTCATTGATGATGCCGCACAGCAACATAGTCTTCCCTTTGCCAGGGCCGCCCTTGATCCAGAGCAGTCGGTGCTGTGGGTCGTCATGCCATTGGTGAAAGTCAGCGTTATTGAGGACCCAGCAATACAAGTCCGGCAGAAGGCCGCCTTTGGTCCGTTCGATGCGGGCTTTATCATCGCGAGGATCGGTAAGGCGCAAGTGCTTCAGGCATTGCTGGTCCTTCTCTGACATTGCATAGCTAACGAGCTGCTCAAGATCAGACGCCAATTGGTGATTGTTGTATATTTGGGCGTCGTTTTGGAAGCAGTTCTCGGCGTCTCGGATAGCCCCCCAATCAGCTTTCCAGTCATCAAGCCTGATCATATCCCGCAGAAAGACTAGGCCGCAGTTGCGATAATAAGCACAAACACTCTTAATCTGGTAAGGGAGGAGCGTTTTGTAGAGATCAACAATTTGGATCTCCAATTCGCATCTCATTCTAGAGGGTTCGCTGATATTGTTGGTGGGATCCTTGAGAAGGCTATTTGACAAGCTCCAGTACCAGTTCATTCTCTTAACAACGTAGTCGATCCCTTTGCGGTTGGCTTCGGTCGCTTTTATAGGATTGATGAATATCTGCAGAAGTTAGCATATGAAGTACCACGCTCCAAGTAGACATACTTCTAAAGCGATACAAATGCCGGTCCAAGCGAGCGCGGCTTGGGGTACGGCCTGGATTGCCGCACTTATAGTGTTCTTTGCAGATAGAACGACATCTACGGCCATGCCAAGGCTCTCTTTCACCTTGACCACTCTCTCAGTCTTGGCTAGGCCAGCATTGATAAGCTGGGTCATTTGGCGGCGCCTGTCAAAGGTGTTTTGGGTGATGGTGTTCGGCTGGGCCTCGGGCACCGTTGAGCCGGGGCCATCCTGTAGCTGTCGGGACAGTATCTTCTCATATGCGTCCACCAATTTGACCTCTTCTTGTTTAAGCTCATTATAGGCACACTCCCAGAGTCGTACCGGTAAGCTGGTAGTGGGTTCATCCGCACCAGCGGACGTCACTATGTCGGCGGAACCAGTAGCCGGAGCGGCTGAAAACCGTGAGGCGGACGTCTCTACGTCGGCGGAACTGGTAGCTGGAGTGGCTGGGGGTCGTGGAGTGGACGTCTTTATGTTGATGGAACCGGTAGCCGGAGCGACTCGAATGTGACGGACCGTTACAAGCACAGGAGTATATCGCTGGGAATAAAGGGTAGCAACGGTAGGAGTAGCCAAAAGGTACTGATGATTGTAGAAACTGGTTGCTTGCTGAAGAGCCGGTATCTAAAGAGGCCTGGGAAGGCCGTCTTTATATACCGGTCTTCATGGACCCGAGATACTGGACCCGAGGACCCGAACATTCGTCTCGGGTCCCCATGGACCCGAGCCATGGACCCGGACCTTCGGGTCCTCCCTTCGGGTCCAACCTGATTGGTCTGTTGGTTCCACTTAATCTAGCTTACATAAGTGATCCCTGATTGGATCGTAACATCGAACCCGTGAGGCGGACGTCTCTACGTCGGTAGAACCGGTAGCCAGAGCGGCCGTGAGGGGGAGGGAGGACGTAGAGGAAGTGGCGGGGATGTGCTGTGTAGACGTCGGCAACTCGGGCAGAGGTGCAGGGCGAGACTGCTCTTGGTCCTTAGAACCTTCCCTATCGTCCGCATTTCCGTGTCGCTTGAAACACATCTGGAACCATGAGCGCAGTCGTCGACGCATCGTAGCTTTGAGGAAGGAATGTCTTGACTGCGGTGAGGATGCTATGGTTGATGATTAATGAATCGAGTTTATGAAAGTGCCGGGAATTCCTCTCTCCTGCCATCTAGGACAAAAAAAGGAAAAGAAACTAGAACACTGTTTTCTCGAGGTTATGAGGGAGCATACGGCTTTGTATTGTTACCTTACTAGGCGTGAGATGGCTGGCGGCTCCCTCCCAATTACACGCCAATTACCCAAACGACATTTCTTTTTGAGGCTGGACATTCATAGACCCGGAAGGTTCAGAGCACCAAATCAATTGCCTGGGTTGGGCGAGGGTTGTGGCTTTCCGTCACGGGTCTACAGGATTGGCAATAGTGTACCAGCAGCGGCCTGGTAGTCGATAGCTCCAGCGCCGTCTACGTGGCTAGTGCCGACAGCGTGGGGTAACGCCTCAGGGGGCGCAGGCGACACATGGGTGTCGTACAACAGACTCAAGCAAGTCTTCCTCGCTATGCGAGCTAGTTTTCTCTCCATAGTAGAACCTTATCCATTCATTACCCACAGTACCAGTGCTAACCCTGCTGAGTAGAGGTATCGTGCACAGCCTCTTCGGCACAGCTGTCTTGCAAGCAGAAGACTCGTCAATATCGCGTTGGGTACATCGTTGGGCATAGGTGATTGAGAGGCCCAGGGCGCCAAGCCCGGAAAGGAAAGGCGTTGGGACATATATGGGAGGCCCCTCCTCAGCCTTTACTGTAATGGAGAGCTGCTCTGAGTGAATGGGTAAAGAGGAGAAGGTAATGCATTGGGAAGATGGTCCAGTGGAGCTCCGGGTCCGCTTCGGAGGGGAGGGTCCACATTTTCCGGCGTCGGGGTGGTGCTGCCGAATCGGGGCGAGCCATCTCCGGAGGCCGGGGAGGCGGGGGAGCCACGTTTCCTCCGGTGTGTTTTCATCCGGGGGAGTTTGGGACTCGGTGAGGGAGTGGAGATGGGACCAGCCGCGCGGTGGGGGCGTGCGCAAGCGTTGGGTGAGCGGGTGGTGGGCCGGGAGGGTGTGGAGCCCTGCCACGGCCCGGGCCGTTTCTCGTATAGCCATTCTGTGGTAATTCACCATCTATTTACCTTGCCCATTTTTACAGTTTCAGTTAACTACTTCGTTGAACACGGTCGTCTCGTCCATGTTGCTTCGTACTGGGAGCATAAACGTCTTCGACCATGGTGGATTGGCATCTAAAAGGCCCTTTCGGTCATCCATACCGTGCCAGTACTATCATCTGCGGTGGTTGTCATGCAGACGCTCGCAGATATTGGATGGTTGCCCTGTCGGGAGAGACATGAAGTCGGCTGAAGAAGTTGCATTAGCATCGACACAATTTGGGATAGGGATCTGACGACAATGCATCCTTATCTAATCTACAGGACCTAGGCCTGCCAAGGTAGATGCCTCAGGCATCAGTCAAATGACATGTGATGCCTGCGATACCGTTCCGGTATCAAGTTGGGAGGGAGCCGCCAGCCATCTTACGCCTGACATAGTGAAACGGAAACAGACTCAACACGACGCCTCATGCTCCACCATAGCCTTGAGAAAGCATAGTGCTCTAGTTTCTTTCTGTTTTGTCCTTAGGGGCAGGATAGAGGAATCTCCAGTATTTTTTACACACTCAATCCATTTATCGTCAACTGTATAGCGTTCACTGCCTCCAGGACAACACGATCGTCCTCGAGTGCCTCATCTACGTCGCCTCACTCAAGACCTTTGTTCTCTAAAACTACGATGTCTCAACGACTGCACAATACGGAGGGTTGGGAAGACGATAAGGGCCAAGAGCAGTCTCGCCCTGCACCTCTGCAACAAATCCCCGCCGCCACCGCTATGCCCGCTACCCGTATGCCCGCCCTCGGGCTCGCAGCCGCTCCAGCTACCGGTTCCGCCGATACAGAAACGTCTGCCGGCGTGGATAACACGAAGCAGGTGGAAGTAGGTTTACTTCTTTCCCCCCTACGACATTTCAGAATAACACTAACACTTGTAAAGAATCTGTATTACAATGTTCCCATATCAGGCAGCCATATTCGCTTGCTTCAATTATTGCCGTCTGAAAACGAGGACGCCGCAATACACTGTCGGCTCTTCTGCACCACATTGGACTCAAAAGGCACTCGTTTGTACGAGGCCTTATCCTACGTGTGGGGCTCTGAGGACAAGCCTTGTTCCATCTCTATAAACGGGTGCAACTTAGCCGTCGGGGAAAACCTTTACGCAGCGCTGTTACATCTTCGAGACCATTGCATTGAACGAACTATATGGATAGATGCGATTTGCATCAACCAAGACGACCAAGAAGAAAAAGGATACCAAGTTCAATCTATGGCGAAAATCTACGCTAAAGCAAGTCGCGTAATTGTTTGGCTTGGAGAAGAGGCAGCCGGTAGCGACCAAGCGCTGGAAGAAATACGCATGGCAGCCGAGCTGTCTACAAGACGATTAAACAATAAAGCGGGAATCCTTACACTGCTTCAACGACCGTGGTTTCGGCGCATCTGGGTGAGAGAACGAATGTCAAAGTATTATAACTAAGGAAACTGACAGATTGATGCAGGTGCTTCAGGAAGTTGCCGCGGCTCGCCATATCCTGATCAAGTGTGCTTCTGCTGAGGTTGACGGATCTGCATTCTGCTTAGGCCTAGATGCATTGAACCTGTCTAATGAAAGCACAGACTTACAGGCTCGAATCCTTTCGGTAACTTACCTCATAAGGGGCGCAATCTTCCGGCCCAAATACGCGACTAGTCAGTCAGACAACTTTTCTCTTAACATACGCCCTCTAGGCGAACTGATAGAGATGTACCACACCCGCGAAGCTACGAATCGTCACGATAAAGTATATGCCTTACTCGGTATGAGCTCTGATAATCCAACCGCAGCAGGATTATTCGCCGACTACAAGATTTCGTGGAAACAACTCTTCAACAAACTCATCCACTTCTTCCTACCTGAATTGGTCTCTGTATACCTTTCGGACGATAAGGAGATTGCCGTCATTGAAGGCAAGGGCTGCATTCTTGGCAAAGTGTCCTCGGTCAAGAGAAATACTACTTGGGAAGACAGACAAGATGTGGCCATTACTTGGAGTAATGCCCCCAGCTATATATGCGTGAAGGAAGCATGGGGTTCTTCCTGGACCCTCTCGACCACGGTAAAATCCGTCCAAAAAGGAGATATCATCTGCCTTCTTCAAGGAGCGTCGAGACCTACGATTCTCAGGCCATACAGCGATCACTGGGCGGTTATAATGATTGCNAATCCGTCCAAAAAGGAGATATCATCTGCCTTCTTCAAGGAGCGTCGAGACCTACGATTCTCAGGCCATACAGCGATCACTGGGCGGTTATAATGATTGCAGTTTCCCCAGCAGGCGATTCACAAGCCACAACCGGAGATATCAAGTGGCCCGAACTTTTACAATCGATAACCGTCTTTCCACACAATTTTCTACTTATCTGGGATTGGGATATAGATTCAGACAGGCAGCAAGATAAAAACAACCACGACTACTTTGCAAACATTCCAGAACATTCAAGGACAGGGTTGCAAGGTTGTCGAGATGCGACCACTAGGATACGGAATGTCAGATTGGTATTACAAGAAGTGAAACAGTATGGACTTGCAGTGAAGAATCTTCAGGAAGAAACGGCGGTACTTGAGAGGGCATTGAGGGGTATAAGCAACCTAAAAAAGGCTTGCCTAGGTCCCGAGGATGCAGAAAAGGAAGATGCAAAGGAAGCAATGGTAAATCAACTTATTGAGGACAAGAGCCAATGGACGCTTCTATGCTTGGCGGCAGGAAACGGGCATGAGACGGTCGTAAAATTGCTTCTCGACACCGGCAAGGTCAACTTGCATTGGGAGGAGCTACGGACGGCGCTCTGGCTTGCGGCGCAAAGAGACTATAAAGCGATCGTTAAGATGCTTCTCGATACTGGCAAGGTTGACGCAGATCCTATGGATGGGGCTGGACGGACAGCGCTGTATATGGCAGCAAAGAATGGGAATGAGGCGGTTGTTAAGCTGCTTCTCGATACTGGCAAGGTTGACGCAGATCCTATGGATGGGGCTGGACGGACAGCGCTGTATATGGCGGCAGGGAATGGACATGAGGCGGTTGTTAAGTTACTTCTCGATATCGGCAAGGTTGACGCAGATCGTGAGCATGAGGTGGTTGTTAGGTTACATCGTGAGAATTGGTTTGCACTGGCACCGCTGTTTAGGCAGTGGAGGAGGGATAGGCTTAGACGGACAGCGCTGCATATAGCGGCGAAGAATGGGCATGATGCGGTTGTTAAACTGCTTCTCGATACCGGCAAGGTTAACGCAGGTGCTAAGGATGAGAATGGAGAGGTAGCGCTGCATATGGCGGCAGAGAATGGGCATGAGGCGGTTGTTAAGCTGCTTCTCGATACTGGCAAGGTTGACGCAGATCCTAAGGATGAGGATCGACGGACAGCGCTGCATATGGCGGCAAAGAATGGGCATGAGGCGGTTGTTAAGCTGCTTCTCGATACTGGCAAGGTTGACGCAGATCCTATGGATGGGCTTGGACAGACAGCGCTGTATATGGCGGCAGAGAATGGGCATGAGGCGGTTGTTAAGCTGCTTCTCGATACGGGCAAGGTTAATGTAAATTCTAAGACTAAAAATGGACGGACAGCGCTGCATATGGCGGCAAAGAATGGGCATGAGGCGGTTGTTAAGCTGCTTCTCGATACTGGCAAGGTTGACGCAGATCCTATGGATGGGCTTGGACGGACAGCGCTGTATATGGCGGCAGAGAATGGGCATGAGGCGGTTGTTAAGCTGCTTCTCGATACTGGCAAGGTTAATGTAAATTCTAAGACTAAAAATGGACGGACAGCGCTGTATATGGCGGCAGAGAATGGGCATGAGGCGGTTGTTAAGCTGCTTCTCGATACTGGCAAGGTTGACGCAGATCCTATGGAGGGGCTTGGACAGACAGCGCTGTATATGGCGGCAGAGAATGGGCATGAGGCGGTTGTTAAGCTGCTTCTCGATACGGGCAAGGTTAATGTAAATTCTAAGACTAAAAATGGACGGACAGCGCTATATATGGCGGCGAAGAATGGGGATGAGGCGGTTGTTAAGCTACTTCTCGATAGTGGCAAGGTTGACGCAGGTGCTAAGCGCTGGTATGCGCTGCATATGGCGGCGGAGAAGGGGCGTGAGGCGGTTGTTAAGCTACTCCGCCCTGCATCCTAAGAGGCAGGCTTGGAGGATAACTCCATCCTTCCACCTAAGTTCAATGCAATCAACATCTTCCAAGTTTGGACGCTGAAGTAATTCGTCGAAGGACGAAAACTCTGTTTCGAAGGCATCATCATATAGAGCTTGAATAGCTACAAACGTAACTAAACAAACGATCTGGCATGGTACCATAGTAGCAGAAAAGATCACCCTTGAAAAGTGTTAGTTTGGTGTCATAGCGAAGGAGCGTGCAATGCCTCATCGCCAAACCACCCAAAAGATGGAAGAATGTTCTGTTCGCTGGACAGAACATCTAATGCACGCTTATATAGCACATGTCACAACCTGTGACATTTGGATCAACGGTTAAAGGCAAGAATACATACACATCTGCCCCCTTATCAATCTTGTTAGCCGATAGCTTGTTTTGATTGATCGTGATCTCAGCAACAAGCCTTGCCTGCTTTGTATCGGGATCGCGAACGACAAGTAGCTTGACTTGTCGATAAAGCATGTTCTCATAAGTGCCAGGCCGAAAGCCAATGCTTCCTATAAGCACCAATGTATGAAAGGCAAGCCGATGTCTAGGATCACAAGGTATATCGACTGCGCGTCCCTACAAAGTGCTAAGAATAAGCAGAACATCGTCTGTTGTGGCTTCGGTTTTCTCAAATATTTATTTGCATGTGAGGTTGATCTTTTGTGTAAGAGTTGATTGGATCCACTGTGAGAAGAAATATCAGTACACAGTATCGGTATGGGTAAGGAGGGAATCTACCTGGATAACCTCTCTACGGGCCTTCCCACGGTTGCCAAGCAATGTCCATTGTTCGGAATCTTCGTCTAAATCTTCATTTAAATCTTGATCCCTTCTCTTCGCGAGTACTATAGCATCAGCTTGAGCTACTATATGCTTCCATATAGTAATAATAGTCACTATTGGTTGAACTGTTGGTACCTGTTTCTGTTCTTCGGTCCCGTCTATACATAGACGCCTGCATTTTGCATAGCGTGTATAGTCGGCCAGAAAGCTCTTGCAGATAGCAATGGACTTTTTCTTGTTTCGGCACACACCAAACCAAATCTTATCAGCCTCTTTTTGTATTAATTGTAACACATCCGTAACAAATTTAAAAAGCATTACGTTACGAACTTAAGCGATGACACGGGCCCACCGAACCACCGAGAACCCAACAGCCACGTGAAGGCTGGGCAATGTAACCATTGCAGGGTCCGACACCAGGATCAGGCAAGGAGGGCTCACGAGCAAGGCTCACGGCTGGTGAGCCAGCTCACGACGGGTGAGCCATCGCCAGTGAGCCAGTCTACATGAACGGACAAGGCACGTATAAGAACCCCGAGAATCCTCGACCTTAGATAGTTCTGCAGTAGTCAACAGATCATCATCATTGAAACTAGTATAACGCTGCTATACTTGTTGTGAACCTTTTGGCTTCACCGAACGTCTTCTGATAGTCTTCACCTTCAGCTATCTCATTTAGGCAGATCAAACTGCCGTTCGTCACACATTAGTACGCAATATCAAAGAAAATAGTAAAATGATAAGGTACATACTTGTTCCATAGACACCACGCGCGTTCTCGCTAGCCTTTGGTCTTCTTACAAAGCGAACGCTCATTTGTTGTTACCGTAAATTCGTCGACGTCGGCAAATGCTCTTTTTTTCCGTTCTTCGACGTCGAGTACAGTCGGCGGTATCGGCGGTTTTTGTAGCTCCATCCCTTCCGTATTGCATTGGGATGGAGTATGATCGGCACCGTGAGACTCAAAACAATACCCTCTCAAGCTGCAATAGCTTACGAGCTTAATATATTTAGGAAGAGAAATCCATTAGAAAACTCGGAAGGAGGGTTTCATATGAAAACCAACGCAACCCTCGCGACGTAGGGGCCGTAATTTATGCGGTAGAATCAACTGGGAAGAATGGATATACAATGAATGCAATTAGAATGGGACAGAAGTTTGCTTGTTTGATTCAGTCGAGAATCCGAGAGTAAAGACGCAAATTTATATCTTGAGGCCCTTCTAACTCGCCTGAAGGGTATGTGTACAGAGAAAAGTGTTCACCAAAGCCAACCACACCTACCAAAAGCCAACCACACCTCCCCCTTCTGAGTAGGTGTCAGGAGTAAATGGCAGGGGTAAACACCTTGTGTAGTGTATGCCTAGCCCACTCAGCTGGGCTTGGCGTAAGTGGAAGGGTGCCGTAGGTGGATGATCAGTGATGATGATGGTTGCTCTCGCTCTACGGGGACGATTCAATGCAACATTCAAGGTTCCATCGGTACCTTCCGCTCGGTGCACTCGACGGCGAAGGCAATGGAAAACGGTTTTAGAAACGGGGGCGGCGTTTTTGGCTGAGTCATCCAAAATCCCTGTCGAAATTTACAAAAATTCCTCCCATAGGCAAGCCCCCGATATGTCTGCATGTCTATGGGAGTGGGAAGGACAGGAAACGGGTCTTTTAATCACGTGGTAGGGTCAAAAAACTTGACCACCACCTCCCATATCCATACCGTTGGGACGGAGGCAAGACGGTAAGTGGGGAGGCGGCGCTAAAAAGATGAATATAATTGGGCGGATTACAAGAAAAGTTGACCGTCCTGACACCGCCAAGATTGCACTCGGTCAGTAGACGAGTCGATTGGCTGAGAGAGCTGCATGCCAGGGCTGCGGAACAAGGTAACGGCGGCGTTGAGAGCGACAAGGCAACCACAGCTCTAGGATCAGAAGCCGGCAGCTAGGGTGGGATGGCTTTAAGCCTGGGCGGGGGCCCGTGTCAGCACCCCCGCCCCCTGGCATACTTGCATGGGGCTTGGCTCGAAGCGAGGCTGGAAGCCTTGATATCAAAACAAACGCTACCCGAAGTGAACCCTCTGGTTGCCTTTTTGGCATGTCCTCCATTGCAGCATCAAGCTGCATTTGATCCTTGAAAGACGAAAAGTTGATGTGGCACGCTGACATCAGGCTTGATGTAAAGGACGGCGCTAATCCAATGAGAGAGAAGAGAATGTGTTGCGCCTTTCTGAGGCAGTGAAATAAGCTTTTGATAGCCGCCATTGTCTGGCTTTGGCGAGCATTGGCAGTGAAAATGAGGAGAAGGAGTAGTCGGGACCAACGCTGAATGACTTTGCGAGGCTTTCAGTCTCTCGTGTCCTGGCGCTTGAATTCACTGCACGCAATAACCAGACGATGCTCCAATAGGCTGCGGTACTTGGCTGGGATTGAATCCAGTTGATTCATTCGATCCCGCAGTTTGTACATACAGGCCAGCTGACCAGGTGCCATGATAACAGATGAGGGAAGATAGAGAGAGGAAGAGCAAGTTAGAGGAAGAGCAAGTTAGAGGAAGAGCAAGTTAGAGGAAGAGGGAGGAAGAGGGAGGAAGAGGGAGGAAGAGGGAGGAAGAGGGAGGAAGAAGATAGGGGGTTGCGGATAGAGGCATAAGAATAGACGGAGAGAGACAGAAAAGAGGCTTTTGTGGCGTAATAAACCCTGGTTATTGTCAGTGACTACAAATTAAGACCAGTTTGAGGCCAATCAGCGTTCCAAATCGAGAGCCTTCCCCGAGCTGGTTACAGGTGATTGCCGGGTAAGTCGCTGGAGAAGGTGTCTTCCGAATGAAAAAGAAAGGAGAGAGAAACCCAGATCATCTAGACAAGGCAGCAGGATGCTTGTCGTCAGATCCATATCCCAAATTGTATCGACGCCAATGCAACTTGTTCTTTATATCTCTCCCGACAGCGCAACCATCCAATATCTGCGAGCGTCTGCATAACAACCACCGCAGATGATAACAGTGGCACGCTATAGATATCGGAAAGGGCTTTTTAAATGCCAATCTACTATAGTCGAAGACGTCGTACTTTATCCAACATAGAGTGATAAGTGAAGAGAGTTTCTTCATGGATTGTATTTCAAGATAAAAATTCAGGACATCCCGATTTTTGGTTGCCTTGTTCTCGCATTCACGTCCTATCCTTGTATCATCAGACTTGGACATGTCAGTTGTTAACTCTTTAAGACCCTTATAGGAACGGACATCACACCACTCCACGCACATTCGTTCTCCTCTTCCGACTTTTGGACCCGAATTCAATCCCGATCACGTACCTATAGTCGACAGATTCTTTGACATTTTGGAAACGAAGCCATATACACGACATCCAAGAGACCTGAATTCAGCACCAGCCTCAATGGATTATACTAACCCCGTTCACCTGTCTCATCCGCAATCCAAAAAGGACTTTCTAGCTCAATACTACGCCAGGCTCTCCTTAGCGGACATGGATGCGGACCAAAAGTCTCCCATTCCTGCAACTGCCCCTTCCACTGTCACGGTTACACCTGAAGCGCCAGCCCAGCACTCCCAGATTTTCACGGAGACCACGGGCACGGGAGCTATAGGCCTCACCATCACCACAATCACGGGCATCGCGGGCACATCCACGCGCACCATAACCGGACCGGACGGAACCGTCCTCGTCCCGCCTCCCATCCCCGCCCACCCCGGCTGTGAACTCTCCCCGCAAATGGCTAAAGCGGTGAAAGACTATGCGATCGGGCATTATTGCGACTACATGAAGGCCAAGAATCTGCTCAGAGACAAGGTAAGCAAACGAGCAGCAAAAAGTTAGATAAGGAACTGGAAATTTACTATCACTAGATCATGGCAAAGGTCCTCGAGAACACTCAGGAGAAGCTCATGGAATTGTTGCAAAATGAACTTGATCGGATAAGTAGCGAGGAGGAGGATAATAATCTCGACCTTGACTCCGATATGGAGGAAGGTGGCCGGACCTTGGAGGGTTAAGATCAGAGGAGGATTGGAAACCATAACGCCGCATAACGAACGATGTTCGGTGTCACAGCACTGGCGGATGGGTCCCGGCACGGCGGGACGTGCACGTGATGTCGTGCCGCGTGCACCGGCCATCTGGGCCCTGGGTTGAAACCCTGGGCGCCAGGCGCGTCTTTGCACGTTTCCCTCTTTTTCTTCATTATCCTGTGATTCTACTATAGACCTGGAATCAACGTGGTCAGCTTTGTCTCTCGTGACCACGTCGCTCGTGACATTTGGGAAAAGCTGAAAAGCTGAGCCCTACCCGCGCCACGGCCCCATAAGTGGTGCACGCTACCAGGCCGCTGCTGGTACACTATTGCCAACCCTGTAGACCCCGTGACAGAAAGCCACGACCCTCGCCCAAGTCGAGTTATTGATTGGCGCCCTGAAGTCTCTAGGTCCAGAATGCCCAGCCTCTAGTAAAGGAATATTCTTTGGGCTATTGGCGTGTAGTTGGGAGGGAGCCGCCAGCTATCTTACGCCTGACATGGTGAAACAAAAACAGACTCAACACGACGCCTCATGCTCCACCATAGCCTTGAGAAAACATAGTGCTCTAGTTTCTTTGTATTTTGTCCTTGGGGGCAGGATAGAGGAATAACCAGCATTTTTACAAACTCAATCCATTAATCGTCAACTGTATAGCATTCGCTGCCTCCAGGACAACACGATCATCCTCGAGTGCCTCATCTACGTCGCCTCACTCAAGACTTTCGTTCCCTAAAGCTACGATGTCTCAACGACTGTACAATACGGAGGGTTGGGAAGACGATAAGGGCCAAGAGCAGTCTCGCCCTGCACCTCTGCAACAAATCCCCGCCGCCACCGCTATGTCCGCTACCCGTATGCCCGCCACCCGTATGCCCGCCCCCGGGCTCCCAGCCGCTCCAGCTACCGGTTCCCCCGATACAAAGACGTCCGCCAACGGGGATAACACGAAGCAGGTGAAAGTAGGTTTACTTCTTTTCCCCCTACGACATTTCAGAATAGCGCTAACACCTGTAAAGAATCTGTGTTACAACGTTCTCATGCCACGTGGCCATATTCGCTTGCTTCAACTATTGCCGCATAAAAACGAGGACGCCGCAATACACTGTCGGCTCTTTCCCACCGCATTGGACTCAAAAGGCACTCGTCCGTACGAGGCCTTATCCTACGTGTGGGGCTCTGAGGACAAGCCTCGTTCCATCTTCATAGACGGGTGCGACTTGGCCGTCGGAGAAAACCTTCACGCAGCGCTGTTACATCTTCGAGATCACTCCATTAAACGAACTATATGGATAGATGCCATTTGCATCAACCAAGAAGACCTAGAAGAAAAAGGATACCAAGTTCAATCTATGGCGAAGATCTACGCTAAAGCAAGTCGCGTAATTGTTTGGCTTGGAGAGGAGGCAGCCGGTAGCGACCAAGCGCTCGAAGAGATACGCATCGCAGCCGAGGAAGAAATACGCATCGCAGCCGAGCTGTCTACAAGACGATTAGACAATAAAGCGGGAATCCTTACACTGCTTCAACGACCGTGGTTTCGGCGCATCTGGGTAAGGGAACCGATGTCAAGGTATTATAACTAAGGAAACTGACAGATTGATGCAGGTGCTTCAGGAAGTTGCCGCGGCTCGCCATATCCTGATCAAGTGTGCTTCTGCTGAGATTGACGGATTTGCATTCTGTTCAGGCTTAAATGCATTGAACCTATTCAATGTACTCCCCACAGACCTGCGGGCTCGAATCCTTTCGGTAACCTACCTCATAAAGGGCGCAATCTTCCGGCCCAAATACGTGACCAATCAGTCAGACAACTTTTCTCTTGACATACGCCCTCTGGGTGAACTGATAGAGATGTACCACACCCGCGAAGCTACGGATCGTCGCGATAAAGTATATGCCTTACTCAGTATGAGTTCTGATAATCCAACCGCAGCAGGACTATTCGCCGACTATAACATTTCGTTGAAACAACTCTTCAACAAACTCATCCACTTCTTCTTATCTGAATTGGTCTCTGTAGTAGGCCTTTCGGACGATGAGAAGATTGCCCGCATTGAGGGCAAGGGCTGCATTCTTGGCGAAGTGTCCTCGGTCAAGAGAAATGTTACTTGGGAAGACAGACAAGATGTGGCCATTACTTGGAGTAATGCCCCCAGCTATATTTGCGTGAAGGAAGCATGGGGTTCTTCCTGGACCCTCTCGACCACGGTAAAATCCGTCCAAAAAGGAGATATCATCTGCCTTCTTCAAGGAGCGTCGAGACCTACGATTCTCAGGCCATACAGCGATCACTGGGCGGTTATAATGATTGCNAATCCGTCCAAAAAGGAGATATCATCTGCCTTCTTCAAGGAGCGTCGAGACCTACGATTCTCAGGCCATACAGCGATCACTGGGCGGTTATAATGATTGCAGTTTCCCCAGCAGGCGATTCACAAGCCACAACCGGAGATATCAAGTGGTCAGAACCTTTACAATCGATAACAGTCTTTCCACACAATTTTCTACTTATTTGGGATTGGGAGACAGATCCAGATAGGCAGCAAGATAAAAACAACCATGACTACTTTGCAAGCATTCCAGGGCATTCAAAGACAGGGTTGGAAGGTTATCTAAATGCGGCAACTAGGATACGGAATGTCAGATTGGCATTACAAGAGGTGAAACAGTATGGAGTTGCAGTGAAGAATCTTCGGGAAGAAACGGCGGTTCTTGAGAAGGCATTGAGGAGCATGAGCAACCTAAAAAAGACTTGCCTAGGTCCCGAGGATTCAGAAAAGGAAGATGCAAAGGAAGCAATGGTAAATCAACTTATTGAGGACAAGGGCCAATGGACGCTTCTATGCTTGGCGGCAGGAAACGGGCATGAGACGGTCGTAAAATTGCTTCTGGACACCGGCAAGGTCAACTTGCATAGGGAGGAGCTACAGACGGCGCTGTGGCTTGCGGAGCAAAAAGGATATAAAGCGATCGTTAAGATGCTTCTCGATACTGGCAAGGTTGACGCAGGTGCTAAGGATGAGAATGGACAGACAGCGCTGCATCAAGCGGCGATAACTGGGCATGAGGTAGTCGTTCAGCTACTTTTCGACACCGTCGAGGTCGACTTGCATAGTACGGAGCTACAAAAAGTGCTGCATATGGCGGTAGAGAATAGGCAGGAGGCGGTTGTTAAGCTGCTTCTCGATACCGGCAAGGTTGACGCAGATGCTCAGGACCGGGATGGACAGACAGCGCTGCATATAGCGGCAAAGAATGGGCATGAGGCAGTTGTTAAGTTACTTCTCGATACCGGCAAGGTTGACGCAGATTCTAAGGACCGGGCTGGAGAGACAGCGCTATATAGGGCGGCAGAGAATGGGCATGAGGCGGTTGTTAAGCTGCTTCTCGATACTGGCAAGGTTGACGTAGATGCTAAGGATAGGAATGGATGGACAGCGCTGCATTCGGCGGCAGAGAAAGGGCATGAGGCGGTTGTTAAGYTGCTTCTCGATACTGGCAAGGTTGACGCAGATCCTAAGAAGGGGAATGGATGGACAGCGCTGCATTGGGCGGCGATGAAAGGGCATGAGGCGGTTGTTAAGCTACTTCTCGATACTGGCAAGGTGGATGCAGATCCTCGGACAACCTGGATGAGATCAGGCGGGCGTTAGCACAAGAACCACGACGGTCCCTATCTCCTTCGCGCTCTTTGGGTACCGAATTCCAAAGGTTTAGACGAGCAGATGCGTCTGCTAAAACGGAGAGAATGGTGACCCAGCATGTGGTTCCCATTATTCAAGGCGATATTGGCGATTACAATTGCATGGGTATTGAGATACTCTTCAACAACCTTGGCCACCTAACCGACGGCTCTATCGGCAATGCTAATCCTGATTATTACTACGGAGCCCGCCTGCAGCAGCTCGATGAACGAGTCTTCACCGAACTTGGAGGAATCATCATTCCTTCTACCCAGCTAGATCAACCCATACTACCTAACTTCTTTCTAGAAGTGAAAGGTCCCGACGGCTCTTTGGGGGTAGCTAAGCGACAAGCATGCTACGACGGGGCGCTAGGGGCGAGGGGAATGCAGCACTTACTCTCGTACGGATCATCTGACCTGGTCTACGACAACAAGGCCTACACCTTGACGTGTACCTATCACGCTGGGAACACTTAAGATGTATACCACCCATGTTATGCCACCAGCCATGCCAGGAGGACGCCCCCAGTATGTAATGACATTGGTAACTGGTTATTCCCTTGAAGGCGGTCTAGATATGTTTCGGGCAGGACTCACGGCATATCGAAACGGACGGGATTGGGCAGAGCGGCAGAGGAACGAGGCAATCGAACAGGCCAACATGAGGGCTCAAGTTGCTCTCACAGGCGTCGGGATTGGGGTGGGCGCATCTACTCACCCGGGTAAAACCTACGGCAGAGCGCTCGAGGTGGCCTCGATAGAAGGCGACAAAGAGGTCGTCAAGATGCTGCTCGATAAGGGCGCCGACGTCAATGCACAAGGCGGAGACTACGGCAGGGCGCTCCGGGCGGCCTCGGGAGAAGGCCACAAAGAGATCGTCAAGATGCTGCTCGATAAAGGCGCCAACATTAATGCACAAGGCGGAGAGTACGGCACGGCGCTCCAAGCGGCGTCGTACGGAGGCCACAAAGAGGTCGTCGAGATGCTGCTCGATAAGGGCGCCGACGTTAACGCACAAGGCGGGCGCTATGGCACGGCGCTCCAGGCGGCCTCCGAAGAAGGCTACAAAGAGGTCGCCGGGATAGAGGGCACTGACTGAGGATATGTATATGTACTTGAGATTTAGTGCTGCGGTTAAGAATAGGTAACTCGCGAGTGTACCGACTCTCGTCGAGCTGGTGGCTAGCTGTCAGGTCGTTGTTCTAAGAATGGGGACGGGATATAAATATTGCGAACATCCAAGGATCTTTTCTCAAGCCGATAAAACATTACGTCCCCGAGGACAGAGTTGATAAACAAATTTCACTTAAATTATATAGATTGAATATAGCGCCGTTTCTAATGTCTAAGATACGTTTCTTGGATGGAAATAGAGAGAGCAAGATGTATATCCTATGTGTACCTAAGTATTAAATATGATAGGGTAACAAGGGTTCTCGAAAATACCAGTATGCGTGTGCAACAGTATTATTAAAAAGAAGATGTCAGAGGGAGAAAGGCCGAGCCGAAGGCTGGCCCAGAAAGGAATCCCTTTATGGGAATTCCTTATCTTATCGACTCAATCAATTGATCTAATCATACATGTGATGTAATGGTCCCGCATCAAAATACTTCGCTTGTGGGCATTAGACGTCAAAACCCCGCCCTATTTCTTGAATGATTTGGTTGTTTGTATGCCACTCCAATCGGCCTTTTGGTTGAGCTGGGCAAGTGGGGAGGAGCTGGAAAGCGTACACGCAAATCACTATATAATTCTCTCTACTAATTACACTAATTCGCGGAGCTATCTCTGCGTTATACCTTTGGATCCTCTTGGGCTTCCTCAAGAATCCGCCTCATCCGATCATATAATCCCTCGTCCTCTTTTTTCCACCTCGCACCGTTCGGAAATACTGCTTTCCGTAGTCTGTTGACCCACGGTATCAACGGCTGGTAGTATGCCGTGAAGTTTGTTTGTGCGGATTTGATGAAATCTTCTTCATCAGCAACTTGCCCCCTCTTCGCGTTTGCCAACTCTTCCAGGTCGTAATAGTTCCACTGCTCAAACTTTCTAACAACCTCGCTCTTGTTTGGCTCTTGCTTCTTGTTTGGCCCGTCGTAGTGGATGCAGATCCAGAATAGGACCCAAAAGAATGATTCCAGATCATGCATAAAGGAATGTTGGTCGCCCAGAAGGACCCCAATTGCCATGAACGCCTTGGTGCCGGTTATACCCTTTGCTCCGGAGGCACCTTCTCGTTCCTTTCTGACAGCAAGGTCTAGGTCGATCAAGAACGAATGATAGGAAGGGTTGTTGGGGTCCTCATTGATCATGAGGTTGTTAATGGAAATGTCTCTGTGAAGGAGGCCGGCCTGTCTCCATAGGGACTCGTGTCCGTCAATACAGCCTTTCAACGCAGCCAGTAGGGCCGCTCGGGAGCTTGCTTTATAGATGGGCTGTCCATAATCGCGAAGAATGACTCGCCGATGTACCCGATTCGGCAGCGCATCACTGGTCGGAGATACCGTGCAGGATCGCTTGCTGGAGGGTAAAGCGGCGTCGGTTTGGCTAGATGACCGTTTCTTGCCAGCCATGCTAGTACTGCGGCCTTTCCGTGAGGCACTAGCCGTAACCGTCCTGGTCGACGGCGTCGAGTGTTCCGGCCTGTAGTTCTTCGCCGTACTAACATCTATTCCTCCCCGAACGTTGCTTCGGACATCGTCATCGGTTCCGCGCACTTGGACCGTCTCGTGGTGATAGTATCGAGCTACGTTCACGACCCCTTTATCGGTCGCGTCTCGCAACAGCTCCCCTTCCTCGTCGCGCTCAGGGTACTGCCAGGAATCCTTGATGACTAGTGGCGTCTGCGGGTCTCCCTCGGGATGGGCCCTCCAGCAGGTCGTTGCCCGGCCGGATATACAACGTGCGCGTAACATCACTCCATCAATGATGAGACGCTCTGTTGAGCCATTCCCCTTAATCTGGACGAACCGCTTGTCATCCTCCTTTATGATGGATGGATCGAACCCAAGCTCCTCCTCGCTCATCCAGAGAAACGCAAGGACCGTTGATACGAACTGTAAGCCCTCGTTGTTGATATCGAACTGTTTGGATGCAATGGCCCCGAGCCGATCATACTCCCATAATCTCATGAGTGACCCACAGATGGTAAATCCCAAGACGAAGCGACGACTGTCCTGCGTGTCTTGAGCAGCGAACACTTCCCTCGCGTACTTCCCGAGATCGAGCCACGCGTTTGACGCTATATCGGCCGAACGATTGCTCTTCAGCTCGCCCGGTACGAGGACATGCGACCAGCGCCATGGAGTATCCTTTCCAGCCTTTGAGTTATCCACGAAGCCGACGTCCAATTTGCGTTCCGCTATCGAGCCGAGGATCGGTTTGTTGGGTTGTACTAGCAGCCTTCGTTGCGGCGTCGGCGTCGGGGTGTACTCTTCTGCAAACATTGCCAGTTTCTCGCTCACTTCTGCAAGCCAGGCCAGGACACGGTCCTGGTTCGCATCTGTCGGCCACCCGCGCCAACCATTACGGAAGAGGGGTTCGCTGCCCTCCATGCACTTGTTGAAGACGGCCTCTGATGCTGTCTTAAGACCCGCCACCCGACCGAAAAAGATGTCATGGAAGTTAGGAAGGTCGACGTACAATGCGCCGAGCTCATCCTTGAGGACCATGTCCACATGCCTGCGATATTCGGAGGAGTTTGCGAAGCTGTTCGTATTGAAAGACTTCGGAGTTTGAAGAAAGGAAAATGCTGTCGGTCGGGGAGGCGGGGTGGCTTCGGTAACGGCACAGTACACTTGGCGCCAGATCTCATCGTCGGGCTTGTTGGTGAGGACTGCATTGAAAAGTGGTTCGAATTGGTCCGAGTCGAAGTTGTTCACGTCGTCGGAGTCGAGGGCGGGTAGGCGTCTCAACAGATCGATTCGAAGGGTGCCACTGCCCGTATTCGAATGTAGAAGACGGGTAATAGGGAGGATTTGGATTGTCGACAGAAGACTAAACGCAAGCTCCTGCAAATCTAAACAATGGTTAGATGGGCATCTCGGCAACATGGGCCTGTCTCACTCACCTTTTTTGCCCAGCTGACGGAGCGCGTCTGGCGTAGGACAGGAGATGCCCCTGTCTTTACAGACTGATTCGAACGAAGCACGGAAGGCATGTAGGCCTGTGCCGATGGGATGTTCTCGGATGATCTCTGACTGAGGTCGATCCGTCATGGCGATGGTGATGATGTTCTTGAGACGCGGCTATGGAAGGGGGCGAAGGTCGCGTTTCGCGTTTCGTGAAATGTCGCGTCTAGTCTTATCACGTGGTCAACTGTCAGATTGACGGACGGTTGAGACGTTGGGAATAATAGGTTGGGAAAATGATTGATTGGCGGCTTGGTTGGAGAACGTAAAATAGGATAATAACTGCATTCGCCAAAAGTAGTTTGAAGAGAAGACAAGAATACAAGGAAGCCTTGCACGGAGTGTTCGAAGGCTCCATAATGCACGTGACTCAAAGGGTGGGTTACAAACGAAAGAGGTGGCCAGGTGACGGCCCAGATTCAGAGAGAAGAGTGGGGCCCACATACGGATGAACGTTGATGATGCGGGACCATTGCATCCCATGTATGATTAGATCAATTGATTGAGTCGATAAGATAAGGAATTCCCATAAAGGGATTCCTTTCTGGGCCAGCCTTCGGCTCGGCCTTTCTCCCTCTGGGATCTTCTTTTTAATAATACTGTTGCACATGCATACTGGTATTTTCGAAAACCCTTGTTACCCTATCAGTTGACCTGTTTACAAAGCTGTAGGCGTTTACTAGCGGGGTTTAGCGTTTGGGCTAGAACGTTCATTGGCGGGCATTAGATTTTACCGAGAGACGAATAGTCGGACCAATGAAGTAGGGTAAGGCAAGCAGATGAAGGAGGTAGGTCAAGGCAGACAAGTGAAAAGTCGGGCACGTGCATACTCTAAGTGGAGTTGCAGGCTGCCGGCATGGGATCATTAGAGCTGTGGTTGGCTCGTCGAACGCCGCCCACTCTGCAGGCAATGCCCTGTTTCGCAGCCCTGACCAGCTCCCCCGTATGCAGCTCAAAGCCAATCGATAAGAGCTGCCCCACATCCCGGTGCCTGAATGGGACGGTCGGATCTAGGAGCGACATTTGCAGGTTTGTCAAGCCTTTTTGTCGGTCCGGACCGAAAAAGGCGTGGCACCCTTGTCAAGAGCTGCCCCACATCCTGGTGCCTAAAATGGGACGGTCTAATCTACCCACTCAACGGCGGCGTCTATTATTACCGGTAGGAGCGACATTTGCAGGTTTGTCAAGCCTTTGTCGCTAAATTCTTTGCTCACTCTTTTCACGTCAACACCATCTCCGCATCTTCCCACTACACACAACCATCGTCCTTTCTTCCGTTCTTAATTCCAGCCCTTTCAAAATGGAGGCGCTTAAGAGCGAAATTGAATCAATCAAACTTCAAATCCAACTCCTTTGCAATTTTGCTGAAACTAATGTGCAATCCACTCCCTCTTCTTCCTCTACTCAAACCGACGTCATTTCTAGCGATATCCAACAAGTTCTTGAGGTCCTGAATCGCATCGACAACAAGCTCAACGAATTGACAACCACATCCTCAACATCCCCATCGATACCATACTCAACCAATACCACCGGTCCTCATCCTACCCCAACTCTTGAACATCATACCCTCAAACCATTAACCAAAGACGACCTCGGACCCAACCTCATCGCCAAGCTTGGCGAACTCGAAAGAAATCCCCATTTTGGTGGGAAAGTCCGCGTATCCATCGCAAATTTGGGAATTGATTGGAGAGAGTTTGCTAAACGAGCTCGACCATTTCCGGATCATGTGCAATACGCAGTTAAACATGAACGGGACGGTGACGGGTTTTCACGGCTATACCTTGGTCACTCGAAAACACTGACTTCCATCAATTTCGATTTCGACCTCAACCCGCTCACAGATGACGAGACCAAGCAATTCTGCCAGGACACTGTTGAATCTCCTCCTGAAGACACCATACCCTACTACGTCGGCTCCTTTGAAACCTCCGGAACACCACTTGCATCACTTTTTACATCCGGCGCACTTTCAATACTCGGCAACCTCCCTGGAATCAATACCTTGTACATGCACATGGGCGAGCGTGGCTCAGGAACTGCTTTCCATTGTGAGGATGCCCACTTGCGCTCCTATAATCTGAATATCTATGGGTGGAAGCTCTGGATAATGATCGACCTGGATGATACCGCCAAGTTCGAGAGGATGCTTACGACCAAATTTCCGCTCCACAGATGCGATCAGTCCGTACGGCATCTGAATGTCATGGTAAGCCCGGAGAGGCTACGCCAAGAACGAATCAAGTTCGACATTATTCGCGCTGGCCCCGGCGACCTAGTTATAACACGACCACGACAATATCACGCAGTTCTCAATCAAACCCCGTCTCTTGCTATTGTCACACGGACATTGACCGCAGTCCAGGGTTAGGGTTGCAAGGATCAGCAGAACCTCAAACACGGGTCCTCGCCACCACAGGGAAGCAACCACAGCCAAAGGGTGACCGGACGAAGGCTGGCGTCAGAAGGAAGAAGGATAATGGTTGAAAGCACTCAGGAACATCCACATGTATGAAGACCGCTAGGGAGATACCCTGAAGCCTCAGACAACAAGGCGCGGTACGTACTTCAGTACGTACCAAACCTCTTTGGCATAAGAAGGCCTTGGAACCCAGCCTTTGGTTGAAGGATGAAAGGATCAACAAGGCCTTCGAGACCAAAGTAGTTTATCAGCTGAATTGAACTATTGTTCCAAGCCCAGAATACTGCCCTTGTCACAGCTATAGCAACCAATTACACTCTGCTTGGTGAACAGGCAATTCCACCTGAATGGCGTGTTTGTCCAAATGACGGGTTGTACAGTCTATCTCATGACAACCTCGAGAAGCTTCCCAATGAGCCCCCGACGAAAAACCGGAAAGCAAACGCCACCGCTTCACCATACAGTCTATCGCATAGCAACCTCGAGAAGCTTTCCGATAACCCTCCAATGAAGAAACGGAAATCAAACGCTACCCTTCCACTACACAGCAAAAGGCAAAAAGTTCGTCAGTCTCGAGGTATCAGCAATGTTGCCGGCAACAACAATGTTAAACCGAAGTACTATCAAGATAACGAAGAGCAGAATAAGCAGCAGGATGAGGAGGATGGTGAGGGGTATGCTCAGCGGCACGATCAGCAGCAGGAACAACAGGATAATCAGGAGGACGACGAGGAGGAGGAGGAGGAGAACGAAGTGCACGATCACCAACATAATCACCAGCACGATCAGCAGCAGGAACAAGATGATAATCAGGAGGATGATGAAGAGGAGGATGAGGAGGAGGACGAGGAGGAGGACGAGGATGATCACCAACATAATCAGGAGCACAACGAGCAGCAGCACCAAGCGCAATACAACCACCAAAAGCATGTTAACAACGAGAATGGCAATCAGAACAGCAACACGAAGAAGGCCGATACCGATATCGAATTAGGTCGTCAACTTGCAAGCCTAACGATAGATAACAGTGTGATCTTACGATTCATGTCAATCGTACACGCTTGGAATAGTGCGGACGCCGCATTAAAACGCTCATTCGCTTCGAAAAAGCCTACGGACCAGTTATTAACTGCTAAGTACTACGATAATCAACGACAAAAAGCACAAAATCTCGGCATCTTATACACGGTTTTGAGCATGTCAGCTAGTTTTCGGCTTTCCAAAGTTATAACAAAAGACCAACAACGACGTCGAGCAAGCTCAGGTTGTATGTCAGCTGTGTTAGAAGGACGTGGCATCAAAGTCACTGAAAAGGCGCGGAACGCTTTGTCGAGGGAAATGTACGAGGCTCGGATTATAATGAAGTTGGTAGAAGGATACGATGGGCTTCTCTGCTTCTTACCCCTTGGGTTTGGTAGTGGGTTCACGTTAAGAGCGTTGACGAGGCTTTCGAATATTGGCGTCGAAACCTTCCGTACCACCGTTACTCGGTACGAAACCCTAATGTTGTTGAGTGAAGTGGGCAATGAGTTTCTACTCTCTATTTGGGGTGAAGGAGAGTTCAAAAAAAGATTGTTCCAAAGGAAACAGGTTGGCGAACTGCGAAACCTACCCAGCGAAGACCTCATTAAGTTTCTGACACCCATTCAGCCTGAGGATGGTATATAGGTTGTAGTCTCATAAGGCTGAACATTGCGTTCAAAATAAGCAGTATCAACCGTAGCTGTATTATTATTTTTTTCTGCCAGTTTTTGTTCTTAATCAAGTCCCCCGTGGTACAGAGAGCGGGACTCGAATCCCGAACACGCAAATCAACACTGCGAATCTTGTAGGATAGGTGCCATAAACACCATCGTGCACGCAATTGATCCATAGAATCGCGTAATGAAAAGATGCCCAGGATGTGCTTGGTTGTGTTCGCCTTCTAGTGGAACAAATCCAGCTCCAACTTGGACGTTCGCTTCGGAAGCCGATAGTCCATTTATTAAAGTGTCGGGTGCATAGGCTGATCAAGGGTCTGATATTAATGTTATCAACTACAACCTGGCAGTAGTCAAACTGGGTCTTCCCTTTCTTGACCTGGCTGAGGCTGGATACGGCGGCATGTCTCTAAACACATCCGATAACAGGCGTTCACGGATGGTGTGGTATACAATGTTCAGGATTGATATTGAGTTGTTTGTCCAGAAGACGGGTTCTACGGTCTGTCCCATGGCAACCTCAAAAAGCTTTCCCATGGGCCCCCCACCAAGAAACGGAAATTAAACGCCACCCTTCTCCTTCCTTCATTCTTCCAGTCTTGCAAATCCACGATTCCCTGCCGTACGTCAAACCCCGCATCCACGACATAATATCGACCATCTGGGACGCGAAAAGATCGACCGAAAGCTTGAGCACAAAGCGAGGCATTGTTACTAAAGCCATCCGCACCTGCCAGAATATACGGGAAGGTTCTGTCACTTTTGACTGCTGCGGACACATTCTGCGTGATATTGCCATTGCGGTCCCTCCAGCGTTGCTGTTGAGATGTACGTCGACCAGGGGGACTCCCAATACGATAGGAAGCCCCGCCGGCAGGGTCCTGCGGGAAAAGCTGGTGGAGGATGGCACGCAAGGCGCTGGTGCTGTGCATGCGGCGTTCATATCCGTCCTTGAAAAAGAAATGGCAGACGGTCGAGGTCGTAACGTTCGTGGATAGCCGATGGTCATTTGCGCCGAGGTGCCGTTCCCCAAGAAGAGTCAGGAAGTCATCCTCGGCGACATCGTTATCAGCAACATCCTGATTCACCGCGACTTTCCAGAATCCTAATGGCAAAGTCATCTGGACAACCATAGGCAGTGGGGAGATGATCGTCCCCGCGAACGTGGAAGTCTACCTGATTTGGGGGAAGTGGAAGTGTGCTGCTGCAATGCCGTTGTCGTCGTTGTTAGCTTGAATATGGCTCGCATTTGGGATTGCGAATTCCTCCTCCCCTCCGCTCCCCTTCTTCCTCTTTTCATCGCCGCCGCTACCTGTCCTGTCGGTTCTTGTACTATGGCCCTCAACCTCTCCGACGCCGAGCGCCTTACCTATGCGCGCTGCCACACCGCAGGCGTCCCCTCGGACAGCTCTGAGCGGTGAGTATCCCCATGGTCGTTTTCTTTTCCTTGTCTCGCTTTATTGACTCTCCGTGTAGTGCCGCGCACCTCCCTCCTTGCGCGACGTGTACCCTTAGCTTTGCTAAGGCTGTCGCCGACGTGGGGACTGCCGAGGAGCTTGATGACGACCTCCTTCGCGAGTCTGCCGGTGAATTTGCCTGCTTCGTGAAGCGTAAGTGTATCTCACCCCGATTTTTCGCTCCCACTAACATTCCTTCCCAGGCGACGCTTCACTCTCGACTGCCACCTGCGAGCGTACCTACAAGGCTCGCACCTGCAATCTGCCCACTGATATGGCGCCCCTTGGAGCCCGGTTGTAAGCCAGCTTTGCTTCTTGGGCGCTTGCTGGCTTTGATGATTGCGCCCCCGAAGAGGTCGTCGATCACAAGCAGGCCGTCGTGATCGCAGCCGTCGAACTGTGGGAGACTTACTGCGAGTACCGCATCAACCATCCGCACCTCTCGACCAACCCCCACCCTCGTGGCGTATTGGCCTGGGGTATCGGCAAGATGGTCACCCTTGGCTGGCGCGCTCCCACTCAGCACGCTCGCCTCCGCAAGGCGGCTCCCCTGCCTCCCATCATGATCGATCGCGACGACGCCCCGGACTCCTCTGATGCTTCCGACGCCTCCAGCTCTTCTGATGCTCCGGACGCTTCCAGCTCCTCTGAGGCATCCGACACTGCCGATATCCCTGTCCCCGTTCCGGACGTAGCCTTCCCGCTTTCCGACAGCCCGTTCGTCGCACGCTTCACCGACCTCGAGGCTAAGATTGATGAGCTGGGCACCGCTGTCGCCTCCTAAAACGAGACTCATGCAACCTCTTTCGCCGATGCAGTTGCTGCTATGGCGGACTTGACTGCCACCGTCAGGAAGGAGTTGTCGGCGGTGACTACTGCTATCGGTGCTCTGCAGGACCAGGTTGCCGCGCTCTCGGAGGTTCCGAAGGAGGATAATGAGGAGATTGACGATGTTGTTGGTGAGGTCCGATTTCGACGTCGCAGCTGATAGGCGCAACGGTAGCGCGCGAGGTTAGAGACCTCGAGGAGCAGGTTCAACTCCTGCATCAGCAATCGTAACTCAATCAGGCGGGCAATCCCGAGCCTCACCTATAACTCAGTCGGAACGGATGGAGATCCTGCCCTAAGATAGTCAGATAGTTAACTCCCGCTCCCATTTTCCCTCCCCAGTTCTTGCAACTCTTGACCCTAATTGTTATATGATTCTTTGAACGCCCTGTTTCCGCACTCTGCTTCGCCTTCTTCCAAGAATAGATTTCAAGATAAAGCTATACGAGTTTGATTGTGTTGTCCAGGACGAAATGGATCTGAAGAAATGGATATGACGAAATGGGTCTGACAAAATGGGTCTGACAAAATGGAGTGTTATGGAAAATGAAGTCTCTTCACCTATTACTCTATGTTGGATGAAGTATAAAGAAGTCTTTTCGGGTGAGGTACATTTTTAGATGAGGAGCAAGAATGGACACTCTACCCAAGGCCCTGATCCACAGCCCTCGTCATGCTCACGGCGAGGGCAGTGGCTCAAAGGAGGAATTGCAAATAAGTCCTAACTCCCGATCACCTGAACAGGGAAACCGTTGACGGCTCTCGTCAAAAGAACAGGGAAGCTATCCTACTACCACTGCCGATACCACAACAGGTGGAAATAAGGACAGGAGCAGCGGCTTGTTGGCTACGTCCTCCAGGAGTGGCATACAAACAGCCAAGTGATCCTAGACATCGGCTTGCCTTTCATACATTGGTGCTTATAGGAAGCATTGGCTTTCCGGCCCGGCACTTATGAGAACATGCTTTATCGACTACTTGTCGTTCGCGATCCGGATACAAAGCAGCCAAGGCTTGTTGCTGAGATCACGATCAATCAAAACAAGCTATCGGCTCAAGCTCGGCAACAATGGTGAGTCCTTCAATTCCCTTGATGTTTCTGATTGTGCCGCCCGATTGATTGTGCCGTCTGGGCGTGCGAAGAATTCACGTGATTCTCCTTGAGACATTAGGTGTTTTGCTAGCAAATATAACACGTTTGTATACTTACAACTTCTGTTAAGCTATCAAACTATATCCAGAGTTCTTTAACTTTCTCACCCAAGTTAGTTTGTTCAAGAGCGAACCGCACCTTTTTTTTAGGTCTCCTTGCCGCAGTAAGATTGTTTTGTTCCTTAATCCTTTCGGCAACATCGTAAGGAGGAAAACGATCCGTCTTCTACCATTGCGATCTAGGGCCTGGGAACATAATAATGGATTCTGGAGAAAGATCTCTTGCTGTGATTGATTGGGTCATGGGAAGTTTAGGTGTCCGGCGCAGCATGAGAGGCTTGTTGCGTAGAATTGCGAATGACCTACTTTTATCAGAATGCGTTTCATCACAGAGCTGAAAGAAGAAGATGATGATGGAGACTTACCATTCCATAACATACAACAGCCAAAACACCCTCTACCGACATAGCGCCTCCTCGGGACTCAAACCCGCATAAATCGGCTCATCCTGCAAGCCCAGTTCCTGCGCAAAGGTTAGGGCCTCTCTCAGGTACACCCAAGCCTTTGTGCTCTGGTTAGTCTCGAAGAAGGAAGAGGCCAGAAACATGGATGAAACGACCGTGTTCAACGAAATGTTCGTATATAAGTCATATTGCTTCCTAACATCTAAGCAGTCGTTGAGCAGGAAACGGCCTGCCTGGTCCCAGAATTCGGGACTGTCTTCAGCCCCGAGGCTGTGGCCTGACATGCGGAAACAGGTGAGAGCCGAAA
Organism: Neurospora sp. FGSC 6877; assembly: GCA_009805295.1. Taxonomy (NCBI): domain Eukaryota; kingdom Fungi; phylum Ascomycota; class Sordariomycetes; order Sordariales; family Sordariaceae; genus Neurospora; species Neurospora sp. FGSC 6877. The sequence continues at coordinate 52,041 of RAON01000270.1, forward strand.
GGGAAAACAGGAGGTTCTTTTCGGGGAGATCGCAGGTTCGCGGGTCCATTCGTTGAATTTCCGGCATGTACAGAACGGGCATGACGGAATACAGGTGTTGATAGAACAGTTCTACACATTTGGGACTAAGGTAGGGAAATGCGCCTCTTGAAGGGAAGATGTGTTCGTTGGCAAAGAGGCCGGTAGTTTCGGGCGCTATGCTCACGTCGGATGTCCAGGTTGTAGAGACGGAAGCGTTTTGCGGGAAGATGTCGGTATTATTTGACCGGGCTCCGTCGCTTACCTCCGGACTGAGTTTGGTTAGCACTGCGACTTGATACTAAAAACAGTGGGTACTCACTCTCCAGAACTGCTTGGACGCTGTTCTTCCTTCTTGCCAGCCTCGCGCTCTCTGAGTTTGTTGATAAAACGGCCACGGCCGGGTCTCGGCCCTCTCTTACGCGGCACACGGTTTCTGGTGCATTTGAGTTTTGCGTCTATGCAAGGTTGACAAGGTGACTGGTAATCGCATCTGATTCCTGTAAGCAAGCGAAGCAAGGTTAGCCTTCTGTGATTATTTTCCGGCCATCGAACATCACGCCATGTACTCAGGGTATGTGGAATCGGATCGGAAATGTAGACAAGACCCACTTCTTAGTCGACATTTGTCGCAAACCTTGAGATGTTGGACGGGTCTATTCGAAGACCCAGCAGTTGTGGCATTGGAACTGGAGGAAGGGCGAGGACTCTGTCTGGTGCTTGTTCCTGGTTCAGTCTTTAGGCGGACTATTCGTGCCTCGGGGTTAGAGTTTCCTCTTTGTTCCTTTTGGTGTGACAGATCCATAAGCTATGGTGGTGTGGTGTTTGGTTTGTATAGACACTGAATGTCGATGTGATGATAGGATGAATAGACAACTGAGAGGTGTTCTTTAGCGAGGCGTGCATTAATAACTGCGTCGAAAAGACACTCTTACTTCACTGCCTGCCAACGGCCTTTAAGTACTTCACCGGCACGATCTCCAAAGAGTATCTTAGTGATTCGCTCGCTTTCATCTTTGGTAAAATCTGTGAGAGAGTCAGTCACCTCCCAATGCATGCAGGTCCTGGAAAAACAAAAAGAATGAGTAACACACCAGTCCCAGGTGTCGTTGCCATCCGACTCCTTAGGAACCAGCGAACAAATTTCTTGGGGCCTTGCAGCGTAGTCCGATGATATAGTGGCGGGGTGATGATTGCACAATTGAATGTGAAGAGCTGCGGTTCGTGAAATAAGCGGGCGAAAAAATTTCAAATAACCAAGTTCACGATAGTGGCCGGGAAGGACTACCACGGAGGAAGGAACGATGAGCTCCTCCAATACGGGCTGCACTTTCACCGGGCTTTGCCTTGTATAGCCGAGCGGGCACATACGTCCCGACCCAGCATGCATGCAAACTTTGTATACAGCGGTAACGCACTGCAGTTGAACTGCGCCGTCGCACCTTGCACCGAACGCGGGAAGAAACACACGTGGTCAGCATTGCATTGAAATATAGGGTACAATTATCATTTAGGAGTGAAGATATGTACATTCAGAGTCGGCCCTAGGCAAAGAACAACACAAGAACAGGAAGTCATTGCAAAAAGGTTACCCTACTTACCACCCGAGACCAGCGACCTTGTTGCTTTCCATCAACATAGGTGGCTACTGCAACCTACACTAGTCATGGGACCTTCAGTGCGATGAAGCAACTTGAAAGCAGCCGCTGGGGCTATAGGCGATATGGAAGCTCCGGTTCCAACACATTGCATGATAACTGGAAGCAGATGCGGGAAGAAAAATCATACGACGCGTTTAGCTTATATAATAGACTGACCGTAACGTATTCGGTTTATTCTTACGACCTTGCGGCAAGCCAACTGGGTCTCAACAATTTTGTCAGGAACGAGAGTGGGAAGCAGACTTACCTGCCGCATGGTTGAGGAAGATCTTGGCCGTGGACCGCTCGGAGGGTAGTTCGACTTGTTTCAGCTCAGTCATGCGAGCCAAGTCGCTGGTCTGCAGAAAGTCTTAGAGCAACTTCAGCACCCAAGCCGTTGACAATTGCTTTTCAACACTAGCACGAGTTACTAGAGGGGTAATAAGTCAAAAGCACATTGATAGGCAACGTACTGTGATGCCATTTACCTCCCAATATGCTCCGGGGCAACGACACTCACCCGGAAAGTCGTAGGGTTGCATATATAGTTTGAACTCCCTGACCTGACAGGCGTATCCGGACCAGAGCGGTCATTTTGGTATTGGGAAGGGCTCCTCGCGTCGATGACTCCCCTTCATCTTTCCACCCGCTTACTGCCATCATCTGCGGGACGGCCGACCCATAAGAGGCGATGAAGCCACAGGTAAAATTCTGGACCGGGAACGCCAGACTCGTAGTGACAACCTCCTGTAGTATTGTCAACTTTCTCCCGTTGTCAAGATTGTGGAGCCCGAAAGGGGGTGGTCATTCGTGGAAAGGAGAGCTCGAAGGGCCCCGGGTTCGCGGAATATGGTTGAAATGAACCGATCCTTTTTTCCCTTCCTTTTGGGTAGTTGCCAACCGAGTCTCTCGTATTGCTGCAACTTCTTTGCCCTTAGGGCGGACGTGGAGAGAGGAGAGGGGAAAGGCGTGAAGAGGAGCATTTCGGGAAGCAGGGAGAGCGTGGGTCCGCTGACGAGCGCTCAGAATTAGAACACTAGCGAGACCAAGTTGACGGATAACAATAGTGACGATGGGCACAACCAGAGTGGCTGGCCGACGGGGACCAGGATAACGATGGTGATGTACGTCATTGAGAATTGAGTAGTGTCACGGAGCCGTAGGTTGGGCGTGTGAAAAGACAGGGCTTGGGCCTGAAAACCAACTGCCATGCGTGAGACCAAGCTGGGGAAAACGAGAAAAAAGGAAGAACTTCTACGCGCTACGTCCGTCTCCCATTGTTGAGGAAGATGGATATCTTTGTTGGCATTCAGTGTATCGATCTACACATAGATCACTCATGTACATATATCGGGGGATTCCCCCACCCTTTCTTTCTTCCCTTTTTTTCTTTGTCAATTAACAAGTTCACCACTACTATTCTTTTATTCTCTTGTACACTCATATTTAGATCCACTCCGTTCACTTCGACAATTAGATCTTCAAGACTTGAGGGGCCTTTTTGACCCAGGCCCGAAGTAGTACGGAACCGATCTTTTAGGTATAGGGCGTCTATGCTCCTAACAGGTTCGCGGCTCCCCGGTTCTACCGCACGACCTCTAAAGTGCTACACAGCCGCCAGCCGGGCAGACACATAGGGCAAAGCCGTATAAGTAATCCCCCGGCGCACCTTATGAAACCAAGTATAAAGGTTTAGAGGGAAGGTATGCTTGCTACCTACCTTACTGGTAGTTCAACGAGTCATTCATCTTCTGCCTGAGGTATGGTGACTCTCTCACTCCCGATTGGAGATCCATTCTGGCTTCCGTAGGTGCTTCCCCCATGCCGCTCTCCTGTAATGAACCTAGTCCGGTACATTCTAGAAGTCGTCGGTCTAATGGGGTAAGTACTGTTCGTTTCATACAATGACTGTGACCCTGCACTTCTTCCGCGCGAGCAAGATATCAGACTGGTGGTGCCCTTGGGAATTTGAGAAAGAGCCACCTCTGTCAGGGACTGCACCGTTCGTGCCCACCAGAGCATCTTCGCCGATCTAGCCCCGGACCGATAAGCTCATTCTCACGGAGGTGCTGGGCCGTTTGTGTGCAGTCTAGGGGAGAGACACCCCCCTTGACGCTGACTGGACGTTACGAGTGTGGATTACATGGTTGCCAGTGTTATTTCGCCGCGAAGGTCTCATTCATGCAAAAGCTGCTGGGCAAAACTTCCTGGTTGTCATGCATATGTAGGATGCTCCTATTGGTTGGGATAGCCCAAGTTATATACTCTTGGCATTTGACAGGTCATGCAATCGTAGGGTTTGTACCGTTATTAGCGGCAACATCCTTTCAGCTGCTCCAGGATGTGGGGCAGCTCTTGTCGATACTCTAACCCCACCCCTTCTCTAGCTGCTAGCTTTTCTCGCTTGCAGGCCCTATCAATGTTTGAGATATAGAGTATAGTTATCAAGCCCGGCGTCCTTGTTTTGTGGGGTAACATCCTTTTCTTCTTTGCGGTTGAGGAACCCTAACCCTAGTTCCGGCTSAGCCGGAACTAGGGTTAGGGTTCTGACCGCCATATCTAGAAACACAGCTCCCCCCAATCACTACTTCCGTCCATCGTTTGCCCGTGCCGGCTGCCCTCCGTGTTCCGCCCCGTGGCCCGTAACCCTCCGGACCTTGCCCGGCCGCTTCGCCCGGCGGCTCAGGCCCTAGTACTCAAGGTGGAAGCCCGTGGCGTGGTCTCAGTGATCGTAGTTGGACAGGTCCTTCTTCAGCTCTGGGATAAGAATGAGGTTAATTGCCCCTAGGTGGGATCGGTGCTGTGCGTATTAGTCTGATCTTTGCCGGTGTGGTGCCGCGCCGGCTGCTCCTTATCGGCCTGCTGTCGTCTTATCGGGTCCTTTTATCTTATTCTAGCGGTGTCATTGGTCTGTGGCGGTCAGGCGGCCTTCGAGGTGCTTGTCGTCCCGTCGGACTAGATTCTTGAATTCAATTCCTCAAATACGTAGAACAGCTGATTCTTGAGAGGGAGGTCGCATACTTCAGCATCTCGATAACTTTTAAACGAATCGGCGGATTCGCTTGCCCTAGTACACATCCTAGAAGCGGAAGTAACGCTTGTCAAACATACGAAGAGGATAGTTAATATTACGTGGGACGACTAGGGGTAGGATCCTGTATAGTAGAGTAGGTAGTTTGGGGTGGCTTGGCTAGTCTAAGTCGAGGATATCCGGTACTACTATACTATGTGGAGCCTATAAAACTACCCTATATACCATCCTCGGGCTAAATAGGTGTTAGAAACTTAATGAGGTCTTCGTAGGGTAGGTTTTGTAGTTCGCCAACCTGTTTCCTTTGGAACAATCTTTCTTTGAACTCTCCTTCACCTTACCGTTTCAGTACCCCTCGGGTAGGTGACAAGCGGGCAGCCGGCAACGATTACGAAGTCCAGATATGTATCGGGCAGCACTCACGGCGTACCGAAACGGGCGGGACTGGGCAGAGCGGCAGAGGAACGGGGCAATCGAACAGGCCAACATGAGGGCTCAAGTTGCTCTCACAGGCGTCGGGATTGAGGTGGACGCATCTGCTCCCCCGCATAGCAACAACGCAGCCCCAAGTGCTTCGTCTCCGACTGTCGATAACGCAACCTCGGGTCTTCCTCCCCCAGGAAGGGCTGCGGAACAGGAAGACGCCTGCAATTTGGCGGCGTTCGACGAGCCAACCACAGCTCTGGGATATAAAGATTAGGGAATGAACCAAGATCAATTCTTTCAAGAGGAAAGATTGTGAAAGGCTAACTCGAGGTGAAGTTGTCCTCCAAGCCTGCCTCTTAGGATATAAGGCTGAGTAGCTTAACAATCGCCTCATGCCTATTCTTTTCCGCTATATGCAGCGCTGTGAATCCATACTCACTCTTAGCATCTGCGTCAACATTACCAGTATCGAGAAGCAGCTTAATAACCGCCTCATGCCCCTCCTTTGCCGCCATATATAGCGCTGTCTGTTTATACCAGTCCTGAGCATCTACGTCAACATTACCAGTATCGAGAAGCAGCTTAACAACCGCCTCATGCCCCCTCATTGCCGCTAGAGGCAGCACTGCCCATTCACCTCTAACCTTAAGCTTTGCGTCAAACTTCCTAGTATCGAGAAGCAGCTTAACAACCGCCTTATGCCCATTCATTACCGCTATACGCAGCGCTGTGCGTCCATGCCAGTCCTTAGCACCTGCGTTAATCTTGCCGGTATCGAGAAGCAGCTTAACAACTGCCTCATGCCCATTCTCTGCCGCCATATGCAGCGCTTTTCGTAGCTCCTTATAATGCAAGTTGTCCTTGCCAGTGTCGAGAAGTAGCTGAACGACTCCCTTATGCCCAGTTATCGCCGCCATATGCAGTGCTGTCTGTCCATTCTCATCCTTAGCACCTGCGTCAACCTTGCCGTTATCGAGAAGCAGCTTAACAACCGCCTCATGCCCATTCGCTGCCGCCATATACAGCGTTGTCCGTTTATCCCGGTCCGGAGTACTTGCGTTAACCTTGCCGGTATTGAGAAGTAGCTGAACGACTACCTCATGCCCAGTTATCGCCGCTCGATGCAGCGCTGTCTGTCCATTCTCATCCTTAGCACTTGCGTCAACCTTGCCAGTATCGAGAAGCATCTTAACGATCGCTTTATAGCCTTTTTGCGCCGCAAGCCACAGCGCCGTCCCTAGCTCCTCCCTATGCAAGTTGACCTTGCCGGTGTCGAGAAGCAATTTTACGACCGTTTCATGCCTGTTTTCCGCCGCCAAGCATAGAAGCGTCCATTGGCCCTTGTCCTCAATAAGTTGATTTACCATTGTTTCCTTTACATCTTCCTTTTCTGAATCCTCGGGACCTAAGCAAGTCTTTTTTGAGTTGCTCATGCTCCTCAATGCCCTGTCAAGAACCGCCGTTTCTTTCTGAAGATTCTTCACTGCAATTCTATACCGTTTCATCTCTTGTAATACCAATCTGACATTCCGTATCCTAGTCGCCGCATTTCGACAACCTTCTAACCCTGTCTTTGAATGCTCTGGAATGCTTGCAAAGTAGTCATGGTTGTTTTTATCTTGCTGCTTGTTTGGATCTATATCCCAATCCCAGATAAATAGAAAATTGTGTGGAAAGACTCTTATCGATTGTAAAAGTTCTGACCACTTGATATATCCGGTCGTAGCTTGTGAATCGCCTGCTGGGGAAACTGCAATCATTATAACCGCCCAGTGATCGTTGTATGGCCTGAGGATCGTGGGTCTCGACGCTTCTTGAAGAAGGCAGACGACATCTCCTTTTTGGACGGATTTTACCGTGGTCGGGAGGGTCCAGCAAGAACCCCATGCTTCCTTCACGCAAATATAGCTGGGGGTATTACTCCAAGTAATAGCCACATCTTGTCTGTCTTCCCAAGTAGCATTTCTCTTGACCGAAGACACTTCGCCAAGAATGCAGCCCTTGCCCTCAATGACGGCAATCTCCTTATCGTCCGAAAGGTCTACTACAGAGACCAATTCAGATAAGAGGAAGTGAATGAGTTTGTTGAAGAGTTGTTTCCACGAAATCTCGTAGTCGGCGGATAATCCTGCTGCGGTTGGATTATCAGAGCTCATACCGAGTAAGGCATATACTTTATCGCGACGATCCGTAGCTTTGCGGGTGTGGTACATCTCTATCAGTTCACCCAGAGGGCGTATATCAAGAGAAAAGTTGTCTGACTGACTGGTCGCGTATTTGGGCCGGAAGATTGCGCCCCTTATGAGGTAGGTTACCGAAAGGATTCGAGCCTGCAAGTCTGCGCTGAGTTCATTAGACAGGTTCAATGCTTTCAGGCCCGAGCAGAATGCAGATCCGTCAACCTCAGCAGAACCACACTTTATCAGGATATGGCGAGCCGCGGCAACTTCTTGAAGTACTTGCATCAATCTGTCAGTTTCCTTGGTCATAATACTTTGACATCAGTTCCCTTACCCAGATGCGCTGAAACCACGGTCGTTGAAGCAGTGTAAGGATTCCCGCTTTATTGTCTAATCGTCTTGTAGACAGCTCGGCTACGATGCATATTTCTTCGAGCGCTTGGTCGCTACCAGCTGCCTCCTCTCCAAGCCAAACAATTACGCGACTTGCTTTAGCGTAGATCTTCGCCATAGATTGAACTTGATGTCCTTTTTCTTCTTGGTCTCCTTGGTTGATGCAAATGGAATCTATCCATATAGTTCGTTTAATGGAGTGATCTCGAAGATGTAACAGCGCTGCGTAAACGTTTTTTCCGACGGCCAAGTCGCACCCGTTTATAGAGATGGAACAAGGCTTGGCCTCGGAGCCCCACACGTAGGATAAGGCCTCGTACGGACGAGTGCCTTTTGAGTCCAATGCGGTGCAGAAAAGCCGACAGTGTATTGCGGCGTCCTTGTCTTCGGACGGCAATAGTTGAAGCAAGCGAATACGGCTACGTGATATGGGAAAGTTGCAATATAGATTCTTTATAGGTGTTAGCGTTACTCTGAAATGCCGTAGGGGGAGAAGAAGTAAGCCTACTTCCACCTGCTTCGGGCTTTGGACGCCGGCAGACGTCTCTGTATCGGCGGAACCGGTAGCTGGAGCGGCTGGGAGCCCGGGGGCGGGCATACGGGTAGCGGAC
>RAON01000271.1:0-32168 GCA_009805295.1 Neurospora sp. FGSC 6877
GGTCCGGCCGAGGGTCCGGCCGAGGGTCCGGCCGRGGTGAGTGTTGCGGCCGGAGGCCACCGGGCATCTCGAGGCTTAATGCCAGGCGTTGAGGCTCTGCTGAGCCTTGCGACCCTGATCCTGGACTGTGGACGATGTCCGTGTGACACCTATGCCCCGATGAACGTTGAGCTCGCAGGACACTAGTCTCAGACTCTCAACCTCACAGGAGTGTAGGCAAATTCTTGCCAATGATAACACAGCTTTTGTCGCAATTAAAACCGTCTTTCCACCGTGGAAATGATTGCTATAGCATGGCTGGACGTGGACTTCCACCTGTATGTCGACTTCCTTTGGTAGAGTTGAGGAGACTGGTTGATGATTACGTAGGGTGGTTGGTTCGCTTGAACCCCAGAAACAAAAGAAAGGAAGGAAGGAAGGAAGGAAGGAAAAGCCGAGAGGAGCTCAAGGGCTGCTTGCTATGTCTGCGAGAAACTGGGCAACACTATCATGACGGCTGGGTTATGGTTGCGGAGGGAGTGCCGCAAGGATACCGAAGCGCGAAACCCTGAGTTGCAACAAGCCTTATTTGGGAGGCAATACGTATAAAGAAAATAATAATTATTTTCTAGACATGGATTGTCTACCAGGTTCCTACGTATAGGACGTAACCTTCTATCTTTGGTAGCCTAGAGCCTACTAAATTGAAGGCGAACATTTGATACCTCTCTTGAAGGCTAGCATTGTCAAAATAGCTTCAAAAAGTTAGTAACGAATAGGAATCGAAATTGCAGCATATCACGAGTACGAAGAAATGAAAAACTACTTCAAGAACAACTTGGCCCCTAAGCTAATTAATTGTTTCTGAAAGAAAGGGTTGCTTCTTTGCATTGACATAGGGGATTTAGGGTATTGGAGGGAAGGTGGGATTTTAAAACTTTAAAGACTTCGAAAATATTTGGATTTCGGACCCAACCCAAATCCAAATTTAAGGCTACTATATTACAGCGCTTACCCCCCATAAAAAGATGGCTTGTCTGACAAACCTGACTTGTGCCTATTTGTCCAAGAAGGACAAGTCATGTGTCCAAACGCATATTCCCGCTACAGCATCCAGGTCTGTGCCACGCTCTCCAACGATGGCACACCTGCTCCCACCGTCAAAGTATAGCGGGAGCCGGCGCCAGGCTGAATTGTAATGATTCCTGGCAGACCTGAAATGAGGCCCGACATGCTTCACAACTACAACGAGCTCCATGTCGTCACCCGCTCCCACCACCCGGACCGAGCAATAGCATCTGCCATTGAACGGAGACCCGGGCAAGACCACGGGCTGTGTGTCCAACAAAATGTAGCTCCGCCCTCCAGCACTGATCGAAGGAATCGTCTCGGGGTTGTCGTGTTGGAGATTGGGGTTCTGGTCGGCATAGAACGGATCGCAAAGAAGGCGAAACTTGTCGCCTCCTTTGGTACTAAGCATGCAATCACCAAATTTGGGTTGCATGTGTGACGAACCGTTACAAGCACAGGAGTACATCGGTGGGAATAAGAACTACGGTAGTAGTAGCCAAAAGGTACTGATCGATTGTAGAAGCTATGCTTGCTAAAGAGCCAGTATCTTAAGAGGCCTGGTAAGGCCGTCTTTATATACCGGCCTTCATGGACCCGAATATATCGGACCCAAGGACCCGAACACTTCGGGTCCTACCTGTTACGATGCACCAGCTCACGTAGTTCCGTATCGCATAGTTGGGTACAAATGAATAAATAACTAAGCTAAAGAAGAAAAGAGGGAAAGATTGAGAGCTGGGCTCTAGAGTGCATCCTTATATGGGATGAGCCCAGATTCTGCCAGCCTCTACCGTCTTCCTTATCTAATCTAATAATATGTCAGGGTTGCGGGATTCATATCGTCACACTACCTGATTGGTCCGTTGGTTCTACCTAGTCTGGCTTACATAAGTGATCCTTGATTGGATCGTAACACAATTGTCGAGAGTTGTTTTTTTTTTTAGTTTCCTAGAGGTATTCACTTGAAGCTGTATACCTAGTTTCGTTGCTTAAGTGTTGCTCTTCCTCGTGTGGTTGGCCGGACCGGACGAAGCGGTAGATTTCGTGGGCCATAGAGGGCGCTTTACCTTATTGCTGTTCCTGTTGCGGATTGCGCGGCCAAACTACAACTCCGTCGCTAAAGATACCACTATTAATACGAACTGCACCCCAATCCCCTTCGGCCCCGACGCCTATGCCATGAGCGGCGTCGGCAACGAGGACTTTAATATTAATGGGGCCAAAGCGCGATCCCCCTAGATATACGGTATCTCATGTGCTGGATGTAGATTGTGATGCCGTGGCTAGGTGCATCTGTTTGGGCAAACAATCGGGAATCTGGATCCCGACGTTGCCGATGACCACGGTTACTCCATTATAGAGAATCGCCCTTGGAAGGCTTTCATCCTTAGTCTAATAGGTAGGTCCTGTCGTAACTCTTTTATCCTCCAGACAAAAGCCGATCTCGAAAGGACACAACGTTATATACCAAGGACACGTTTTATTTTTTTCTCCACGAATACGATCTTCATCCCAACCTTCAGATTGAAATCCTCATTGGACAGTCGAAACAGACAAAACACAGAGCAGCGCTGGGGTCGGGTGGAGGAACTGCTTGCCATCTGGTTGCTTGAAAGGACCATGCCGAACACGGAGGAAACTCGGGCCATCATTGACAAGAAGATCGAAGACCGAAGACTTCGAAAGGGCCTATGCAGCAAAGTGTGCGACGAGCGATGCGGAGGTTCTCATAATGTCGAGGCGGCCAAGGTCGCGAATGCAGGTGCCATCTTGAAGCTTCAGCAAGATGCCGAAGCTGCCATCCGAAAGGTTCAGCAAGATGCCACAGCTGCCATCCAAAACCTGCAGGAAAATGCCGAAGTCAAGTGTGCGAGGAGCGATGCAGAGAGGCTCTCCCGCGACAGTGATTAAGGGAACCCAGGAACACTGCTTGGCTTTTGTAGTGGAAGCTGTATGTTAAGAGGTATGTTTGGAGACAGTCTTCCTCCTCAGCAAACGCCGATATCATCCTCCGCCTTCGACTCGGATAGGACAGCTCGCTCGGATAAGGAACATGAGCTCCACCGCAACAATACCAACGACTAGGACAAAGACGACGTGGGTATTCCTGCCCTCGCAGCGGAGACCACCACCCGTGAGCAAGCAAGCAGAGGGTGAAGACCCAAGGCCGCCCATTAGAAAGCAATGGGAGATCCCGCTCTATTTTGAACGCGCCTCGTGCGCAATAACCCCGCGATGCTCAACCCCATGGGGCATGGACTTCAAAGGAGACGGGAAGGAGCGGCACGACGAGGGCTAAGTCTTGTACCCGCCGCTATCCCCAAGTCAAGGAGCAGCGCAGAATGGCCATCTTAACGGAGAAACACTATTGCCAAACTTGCGATAAGGCAGGCATGGCAGGACAGGGCAGTGTTCCGAGAAATGTCACAACGCGTCCGTGAAGCACAAGCGCAAAGTGGCAGACCGCGGTCCGGGGCCATACTGTTCCCTGTCCCGTGTGCCAAGCCCTACAGTAAACCATCTTTGAAGTGTTCAATTGTCCGATACAGATACAGACAGCGTCCGGAAAGCAACATTGTGCATTATCTCTAATGCATTTCAGGTCCGCCCCAACCCCAGGGTCCCCAGAGAGTTCAGGACACTCTGGTTTCTCAGGATCACCACCAATGCGGACGACAAAATATCAGTATCTCAGCACCAGCTTCCACCAAAGTCTTTAGCCCATGGCCAAAGTCATTGATTTGGCGGAACAACTGTTGCATGAGGTATGCAACATTCCGGGTTCCGATGTTGCCCTGGAAGAGAGGTACCCTGGATGAATGGATATGTACGTCGGCATTGAAGAGAATGAGCAAGCAAGCAGATCACCTCGCAAGAAGGGCTTGCCCAAAATCCGATCGAGGAATGTTTTCTTTGCCCCCAACGCCGGCACAATGTGCAACCCACAACCCATCACCTACAGCTTTCCAACATCCAGTTTTCTACTTTCTGGTTGCATCACCTCCAACCTGTCCTCTTTCCATTATAAGAGTCTCTCTTACTTGGCCCAGCCACGCCAGTTCCCGTTGCAGTGGCCGGTAGGACAAGCTCTGCTTTTGGGTCAGGATCCGGCTCAAGCTTCACAAGACCACAGGCTTCCCCCCGATAAGGTACCTCACCAGAAGTCCTCATCATCCTCGGTGGGATCATCGCGACCTCACCGGAGACAGTGATGACGAGGATGAGAGGGGCTCCGCAGTCCACACTCTCCCGCCCTGTCGCTGAGTACATGTATATCGATCATGGACGACTGGAACTGGACTTTGCAACGGTCAGTCAGGCCGATCGATGGTAATCAAGAGCTTAATGTTCGCCGTAACTTCAGTGCAAGGTACCTAGGTAACTCCTGTTTCCGGAGCCCCCTGTCGTCCTCTCCCATACTATATGCCACTTGAAGATATCCCCGCACCGCGCCGAAATACGTCAATGGTGAAAAGGTTCTTGGCCAACCCTTCTAAACGGTTTAAACCGCAGATCGTGAAGTCCTACCTAGGGTGAAAGTTCATGGGAGAGAGGCAATATGGACTTGGGCGGGGAACCAAACTAGCAAGGCCATCCACGTCGACCCGGGCCCACGTTTTGCGACCAAGCAAGGCGATCGATGCCGTCTAATTTGTGATCCATTCTACTATGACATGAATCCAACCGGCAATAAGCAGACCTATCTGCCCCGCATCACCAGGGTACGATCATACGATCTACTTGATGCGGGTATGCCGATTGCCTGAGTACATCGGCTCATACCAGTGCTCGATCAGGTGTCAAGGCATACGAAATGCGGTAATATGATGGCCTTGACCGTACGTCAGAAGCCCAAAGGAAGCCATTCCTGGAAGACACGCAGCTTCCCAATCTCTATGTATTACGAAGGTGGATCGAAGTCCGTAATGCTTGGATCGCGGGGTGAACCGATTTTCGAGGTGCCGGCATGGAGACGGGTGGCTGAGGCAAATTAGTTTGGAGGATTTTGTTGATGGGGTGGAGATTCCACGCTGCCTAATTGAGGTTTGAATGGTGAACCGGCGAATGGGTGTTGGTCGGCCCTGTTGGGTTGAGACTCGGTAAGACACCTGGTGCCGGCGTGTAGTAGGCCCACGGTCGTTGTAATCATGTAAGGGCTTTATATGAGGGCACACGGGGGCGTAGAAACTGGGGTTTCAAGAGCAAAGCAGAAAGTGTCATAGAGAGGTAGCGGGTATCATTCATTAGCAATAATAATTGTTGAGTGATGATTATTCTGCGAGGGTCTCAATGTGGTGAATTGGAACAGCCACCAGCCTTCTTAGACCAGCCTGGCTTCCAGACCGTGTCAACTTCAAAGTTGTCTCGTTCCTACAAGTATCCATGGCGTCTGGTCGTGGAGGACGGATGTATTCTGCGATTCTCTGGGCAAAGCTTGCTTGCCTCTTCAGAGTCGGAACCCTTGGCTGCTGTGCATGGCTATCGTCCGAGATCCGCCGTACAGTACCTGAGCGGTGTAGTGATGCCTTGACGCCATTGGGCATCACTGTATGGCTCTCTGGATCTTGGTGTGACTGATGATTTGAACTGAAATGATGAGGTTGTGTCCCTGGAGTTCCCTTGTGTTGTTGGGACGCAATAATCTCTGCCACCGTGCCGCCGGTTGCATAACTGGGTGCAAAGCTGGTGCGGCTCTCACGACTCTTGTTGCCGGTTGTTGTCCTACTTGTCCCAGCTACGGCGGTCGAACCTGCGCTTAGCCTCGTAGGAGACAGCGAGGCAAACTGTTGATGAGGGTCTGGCCTGATGAGATCATGGAGACTGTTATGTAGCTGTGCTTCCATAGTCTGTAACAACTCCCGGTGTGCCCTCTCTTCGAGTTCTGCTTGTGCGAGGAAAAGCTCGTAATCGGTGAGAGGAACTGGCCCCGTGACAGTCTGTGGTGGTTGTCTTGATAGATGGGCTAGCTTTGAGTGCTCCTGTTGCGAAAATGCGGATGCCATGTCCCGCCGTTGACCGCGGAATCGCATCTCGGCCAGGGGATTTGCTGATTCTGGGCGGCGGTATGCTCGCCGTGTCTGTGAACGGGATATGTGACTTGTCTCGGACCCTGTGATACATGGTCGGCACTCGTGGAGAATCGAGGGAGGTGGTGTAATTGTCAAGCGAGAGAAGTCGGCGGCAGCATGTTTAGGCTGGTAGACGTAGCGCGGTCTTTCTTCCTCATTGTCGGGCACGACGTCCAGGACTGGTAAAGGCTTTTGCCATACCCTGAGCTTGTCTCGAAGACTTGTTCGGCGTCTGAGTTGCGGCTGCGCCATTGTAGGTGTTTGTCATTTGTGTGTAACGCACTCTGGTGAAGAAGACTGCGGGAATCGTAGAAAAAAGTGTCTGTGTCGATCCTGATATCGTAAAGGAGTGGTTGGCTATGCTTGAATGGTAAGGTCTCCTGATCACCTGGGATGGGGACGGCTAGCCGTGTTATACATGCGGATCAGGGGTAGTTAGCTGACAATAGGTAACACTGAAAAAGAACGACCGGTGGTACTTGCAAGCAGGTACTGCCGTTGGGTATGGTCTTGATCCGGTGATGTGACGTCGGCAGGAGGTTTTGTGACGGGGACGGGGGGCTGTAGAGACATGGCCGGCTAAACACAAGAACATGATGGCTCGGGTAGCCAGCGTAGCATCAGACATTGAGGTGTACCAAGGAATGATGAATTGGCGTGCAGGCTTCATTGCTCGCGAACACCATCTTTCCCCCGAATTGCAGACGACTTTGTGTGCTCGTTTTGATGAAAACAGTTTGGCTCCCCTGCATGACGCATGTCGTCTTGCCAAAGAAGGTAGGACGGGAAGCGAGAAGATGCATCTGACTTGAAGGATGGCATCTTGAACATGTCTTTGACCAATACGCGCCGCTTTCAAGCATACAAGAGGGTGTGGAAGGCAGGATGCAATGGTGCCCGTGATGGGGACTTTTGCCTCATGCAAGTGCAAATGCCGCGGAGCCAAGACAGGCGAGGTGTGATTCGTGGGTAGGAGAATTAATTTGCAATTTGGAAGTGATAAGGAAAAGATGTGATGGAAAAGAAACGACAGAATCTGGAGACAAAAACTGGGGAATGCGGGGGCTGACTCGGTTTGTCTGACTGGTGATCACTCATGCGATCTCACTCAACCTCGTGACATCTCCAACCGGCGTTAAGACAAGAGACCATGAGAGTGGCTTAGTGGTGGCTTGTCACCAACCGTGCTCATTGGCATGACCAAGAAATGTAATCTTCTTTGCAGTCAATATCGGGACATGTGTACGGTAGTTCGGAATGCAAAAGAAAAAACGGTGAGAACTCGGAGTGTTGACGTTGTCGTGGGATACTTCCCGCGAATGGGTCACGATGGTGGAGGTCAACGAGGTGTGGTTGAATTAAGCTCGGGGTCCCCACTGCCGAGAGCAAACAGTGGACACTAGCCATCTTGTCTTCTAGGTTGTCCTTTGTCTTGACGTCGATCGGATACCATCAGATCTGGGCATCGGCATCGGGAGGAAGAGGGACGACAAGAAGAGTAACAGGAAGAGGAGTGAATTCTCTGGCCGTACGGGAAGAGGCAGACGGGAAAGGGCATTGATGTTGACTATTGAAGCCATGGCCCGAAGGTTGGACGGAATGCCCGGTATTTATCAGCAATAGCCCTCCGACTTCAGCGGCTGCGGTTTTCTCTAGCTTCAGCCTCAGCCATGGTCAACGGCCATATCGCGGTGTGGTTACAATGGATGTCTTGAATACGAGAAAAGGGTAGGAAACACAAGGCGGACAGAGGCGCGCTGGTTGTGGCAGGTTGTGTTTTGGAAGAAAGACATGCACGCGACAAAAATGTTGCTGAGTTGCAAGTTTCGCAACGAGGGGAACTTTTTCCGGCCGAATCAATTCTCGCCAGTCGTCACTCACCCACCACTGTTCGTGCCTGACGGCCCGTACCGATTGTCAAAAGCTGTGGGTCCCCGCATGACACCTGCCAGGGAGCCCACTTAAAAACAAACGGCGGGGGCAAAGAAAGCTCGGCGTCCAGAAGCCCCCAAGTAAACTTCAGGCTCTCAGTGCAGTTCAGTTCCCGTCATTGCCCTCTGCCAAGTCGACGTTCGAGATCAAGGATATCGAGACATCTCGTCGTCATCAATCACACCCGGACCTTCGTGAACTGCTCGTACATCACACATCTTTAAAAATGGGCGCCGTCGTCTCTCGTGCTTCTCGTCCCTCCAGATACACTCTAGTCTTCCACGCCGAGCCGCAGTTCGTGGACACAGTCAAGCAGGCCGTCTTCGCTGCCGGCGCCGGCCGCTATCCCAACTACAGCGAATGTTGCTGGACTGCCACCGGCACCGGCCAATTTCGACCAGTTGGCGCCGCCAACCCACACACCGGCGAGGTCGGCGTCCTGGAGAAGATTGAAGAGCTCAGAGTCGAGATGTTGTGTGATAGCGAGGAGACGGCCAGGAAAGCTGTCGAGGCTCTCAAGAAGTGAGTTTAGCTAGAGCCACTAACAGTAACCGCTATCATCGTCATTTGCCAGTGGACATCAGCTAACGGCAACAATGACAGAGCACACCCCTACGAAGAGCCGTCGTATGCCGTCTACAAGCTGGAGGATTTCTGATCCTGCCATTGTCCACAAGTACCTCTACTACTGTGTATGATCGCTCCGATAATAAACTTTCCTGTTCTCCATTTACAAGAGATGTCGATATCGAACCCGGGCAAACTCACTGCCAACCCGATCCAACCCTGGCCGTCTTGCCCGATCTCCCCTGTGCAGGGCACTGCCACGATGCCAAATCAAGATTAGCGCACCACCGAGCTGACACTTCGTCGCTCTCTTTCGTCGCTCCCATCGTCTCCAGACCGTCCCAATGGATCCAACTGCAGCTCAATCGACCTTCAACTGAATCACGTCGCGACTCCGCCTTGGACAATTGGACTTCGTTGCTGGAAAGGCCAAACTAGTCGCCTCGAATACCAGGCCATGAGACATCGGCGGTAGCCGTCTACCCAGTCAGGGCTCTCTCCCAACAATGCGTCTCATCAACGTCGATACCCTCGAGATCCAGTACTTCACGGGCACAAGCATCCCCCAATATGCCATTCTGTCGCACACATGGGGCGCAAAGGAGGCAACTTTCCAGAAATGGACCAACAAATGGACCCGGTTGACCCACAAACATCGCTCCGGCTTCCACAAAGTTCTGGCAGCTTGCAGGCAGGCTCGCCGGGACGGTCTCGACTATGCATGGGTGGACACGGTGTGTATCGACAAGTCCAGTTCGGCCGAGCTATCAGAAGCCATCAATTCCATGTATACCTGGTACGAGAAGGCCACGATATGCTACGTCTACCTCTCCGATGTTGCTGTGTCTAGTTCAAAGGCCAATGCCGATACACTCGATTCCCTTCGAAAAAGCAGGTGGTTTACCCGTGGTTGGACCCTCCAAGAGCTCATTGCCCCCGAAAATGTCCAATTCTACACAAAGGACTGGGAGGTCCTGGGCACCAAGAAGGCCCTCGCTGTTCTCATCTCTACCATTACCGGCATTGATGAGGCGGGTCTGAAGAAGGAGAAGAGACTACGTGACTACAGCCTTGCCCACCGCATGACCTGGGCCGCCAAGCGAGAGACGACCCGCGAGGAAGATCTGGCTTACTGTCTGCTTGGCATATTCGGCATCAACATGCCCTTGCTGTACGGGGAAGGACCAAAGGCCTTTAAGCGACTTCAGGAAGAGATCATCAAGGTGTCCGACGACCACAGCATTCTCGCCTTTGAAACCAACCTCTCCGACGGCACCCTCTTTGCCCATCATCCCTCCGCCTTCGTCAAAGGAGGCTGCATCCATCCCAACTATGGCCGTCGTCTCACACTACCATTCTCCATGACCAACGCCGGCCTAGCCATGACCACCCCGCTTATAAAAACCCTCTCGCCCTACTGGGTCCTCGCCGTCTTCAACTGCGTTGAAGTCGACACCGAGAACAACATGCAGCGCTCTCAAATCTGCTTGCCCCTCTTCGGAAAAGACAACCAATTCATGCGCGCCCGTATACCCATCAGCCTGATTCGCCGCAAGATCGATGACCCATACGCAGTGAACTCCACCGAGAAGCTGGGAGCGGCAGCAGGTGTCCTCGATCTAACCACTCGCTCCGAAACGAGCTATTACATCTCCTATTTTGGGCGTGTCTACTCTGCCTACGGCCGCGAGATCGACGTAGCCATGAAGGGGTTCGAAGTTTATCCCCAGCCTGATTACGGGTTCATGATCACTTTCCCCCGGGGCATGGCTGGGTATCAACTGCATACCGCACTGCCGAGGCGGGACCTCCGCGATGACATAAGCTTCTTCATCCCCACTTCTCGATACGTCCGCTCCTTCTACTCTTCCCAAGAAGAAGAACTACAGATATCAAGCGGAATAATTGTGTTCAAAAACGACAGCCTCCCCGACAACGACCCATCCAAATGCGTTGGTGTATATCTCGCTTTTGCAACCACAACCAACAGCATAGCCAGCAGCGTAAGCACGAGCACCACAACTACAAATACGGCGACAACAAACACAACATCAAGCACTGGGAGAACACAACACATGAGATGGGCATGTAAAGTTTCCCCAGTACGAGAGTTCTACGACCGAACAAACGCCCAACAGGTCCTGGCGAGAGCGAACCACGAGGCCTTCCTGGAGAACTGGCCGCATTACTACCACTATGAGAACACCATTGTGTCGGCACGGACGAGGTTCCAGACACCGAAGGGGGAACCGTGTAGGGACACGGTCATGGTAGAGATTGTTTTTGATGCAGAGGAGTTGGTGAGGGAGAGGGATGCTGAGGAGAGAGATTTTGAGTAGTGGTTGAAAAGGCTGGCGACAACGTTAACTACACCCATCAATCTGGCGAAGATCGGAGGCAACGATTGCGGCTGTGCATCGCCTCGTTATGGCAAGAAGTGTGGTGACACGAGCGATACCTGACTTGGCACTGGCTGATAGGCCAACTCATTGCTGTATGGATCCGTATCTCTGACCCCTCAGACGTCTTTTTCACTGTCAATTGATAGCCCACGTCGGTTACTCTCGCAAAAACTTGTTGGCATGGCGTCATGCTCAGCCACTGGGACTCTGAGAGCCCCATCACGCATACAAGTGTTGCTGTATTTGGCGCAGTTTTACGACCGCTTCTCTCACTAAATGCAGATTTATTCAACTGCGGGGACCAGGCTGACATTAGTCAACGCCTGGGCTTTTCTTCGATGGGCCGCAAGTCACCCGCATCAGAAGCTTGCTGGTTGCTTTGAATGGTCCGTTGAGCTTGACGGCCCCGTTCCCCGCGCAGGTCTCCAGGTGTCCATCAGCGCCACTAGATCGCAAGCAGGCTGGATAAATCCACTTCCTATCATATATGAGCAAAACAATCGCTGAATTGCATTCACTCCCCATTCCTCTCTTCTACCAGACTGCCATCGGTGTGGCTTCCACAAGTCCGACTCTTGAGTCGCTTTGACTTGCCTTTTTATCTCGATTCACCTAATCTTCACTGGCCTCCGTCACAGCCTTCACCGGATGTTCGATTGCCATCAAGGATAGCTGCCCGTCATGGATGTCCTTGAAGCAATAACGATTGTTCACGGTGTCGCAAAATTGGCCTACCTCCTCGGAACAACCATCTACAGCATCGCCAAAACTGCAAGGGACCAGGAAGGTGTACTCGAACGTGTAGAGCAGGAAATCAAACCCCTTCAGACGTTCGTAGAGGTGGTGGAAAC
The DNA here is from genome assembly GCA_009805295.1 of Neurospora sp. FGSC 6877. Lineage (NCBI taxonomy): Eukaryota > Fungi > Ascomycota > Sordariomycetes > Sordariales > Sordariaceae > Neurospora > Neurospora sp. FGSC 6877. The sequence goes on from RAON01000271.1 coordinate 11,872, forward strand.
CGTGCAATTGACTATCCAACTCCGGTGTCCGAAAGCTGAAGAATCTCCAGCCATACGATACATGACTACCAATGGTGTCCTAGAAGGACTGAAGGAGCAGTCTGAGCGCCTGGCGACACAAATTCATGGCCTGCATGTCAAGCCCAAACTTGTATCGCAAGGAGTCGGGTAACAACCCTGTTCTTGGCTTTATCCGTCGGTTCAGGGTAACATGGCGATGAGAAGCCAAGGAGGTGCCTCGGATCGAGCAGGTCTACATTGGGATCGACAGACTCACGACAAGCTTACAGCTTATTATGAGCATCATTCACTTTGAAGCTCTTCATGTTCGGGGAAATGCCGCTGTGGCGAGAGAGGGCAGAGGTACTGGCACGGAGGCCGAGCAAAATAACTGCAACTCTTCAAGGAGGTGTTATGTTATGTGCTAACCAGCGTTACGTGATCTAGCAGCAGCGAGCTCCAAAAAGAAGTAATACGTCTCCGAAAGGACATTCGGGAGCTTAGGGACCAGTTACAACCCGCATTTGACACAATTACCTCCAGTAACCCGTTTCTACGACCGTTACCCAATGGCCAATCTTCTGTTGTGGCCCTCACAACCGCCCGAACGCCAGAGCTATCGCTTCGGAATTCGATGGGAAATGGATCCCGCCGTCCATCAATTGCCAGTCGCATTACGTCCCCAAGCTTTGTCACCGTTCACACCCACGCAAGCCGCTCTCGCTACTCACTGTCCACCGGTCGCGCCTCAAACACCTCGTTCGTTACAGCCCATTCCACCTTCTCCGATCCACTGGAGCTCCTTGCGGAAAGTGTCCTCGAGAATTGGAAGTTGCCAGATGATGTCAGCACTAGTGGTCAAGCGGCAAACCAGGAAGATGCAGGAATGGAAAGCCACTCGAGTATTAGAAAGGACGGTCCAGCAGGACAGTCGAGTCTACACCTGCTGGAGCTGTCTAACGCCATGAACACCTCCCGCACGCTTCCCACACTTCAAGCTGCAGGACAGGGAGGCCACACAAGTAGTGAGAAGGGCAGTCGAGCGAAACAGTCGAAGGTAGACCTGCCGGTGCTGTTCGAGTCTCTACCTCTATCTATATGAAGGACTGTCACTGGAGGGCTACGCAGGGGGTGGGGACAGTCTATGTACACGGGAGAACTTACATCTACCGGCGCTGTTAAAGTCTCAATATACAGGACAGGAGGGATGCACGGATGATCAGGACAGTCCAAGGACACGGGAGAACGTGCGCCTCCTGGCGCGGTTCGAGGTCATGAACACTCCACTCCAGCCTTCTTAGAGCGACTTCCTCTAACCGCTTGTAAGGTCGTTTCTCAGTCCTCAACCTTAAAATATCGATTAGGCAGCCATACCTCTCTGTCAGAAAACCTCCAGGTAATCTTCGAGTAACCAAATTCCAAATTCCAATCCGGTGCGCCGGCTTTACACCTTGCGGCTCAAGATGACCGGCAGATGAGTTAGATGTTGGCAAAGGCGCGAGGGAGGAGAACATCATCTCAAACTTCATTATGTACTTCCTCGGAGGATTCGAAATAGCTGTGTCATAGTGGAAGGAGTTGGAAAAACCGTCAATGTGGGTAGAGGCAGGTTCTCTCCAGAAGAGAGTACCACAGTGGGAATATAAGGAGGGTGCCAAGGCTTGAGGGGGGTTGCAAGGCTTGACTGGTTTATTAGAGCTGATAACGGGACAAGCCTTGTTGTAATAGCAAGCACTGGTGGCTGAGGAAGGCCTCTGATTGGTCAAATTTGGGTACAAAATGGCAAAAGCTAAAGACCGCTATAAGGACCTTCTGGAAGGCCCCTATAATGGTTATTAGTTAGTGGTCGCTATAGTGGTCTTTTTGGTGGTAATTTTGGTGGTCTAAGACTTTGACTTCAAAGTCTGCGCGAAAAGAAGCTGTCTCCAGCTGGAAGCGAACTGGCAATCACAAGAAAGAAATCGACGGCGAGAACCATTGGACCACTGGCCCAATTGGGTGAAGACGGGCTTCGATCTTCCCTTCGATATAGGGTGGTATCTTCCGGGGGGAAGGAACTTTGGAGGTACTGAAGCAATGTACTAAACTTAGACCTTTAGCGACCGTTTATAGCGTACACCTAGATTGACCAATCAGAGGCCTCCCCTGAACAATAAGGCTTGTCAAATCAACAAGGCTTGTCAAATTGCAAGCATTGAACCCCCTTAACAAGGCTTGGTGCCCTGGTGATTCTCCCGCTATGGTACTCAAGGACTTTTTACTGGCCCGACTATTATGTTAGAGTGTAAATAGAATCGGCTTCTGAATTTTTGAAGGATCCCGTGGCAGCGTGTCCTCCGGCACATGCGATGAGCCCATTATGTGGTTTAATATGATCGAGAGTTTACTCGGACTCTCCAAGTAACACATGAAGGGAGTTGGAAACAGAAATCCTAGGCGCACCACCCGTTTACCCTACACGCACCCAGAATTTCACAAGGTCTTCAGAACACTCGATGATACTTCCATATTCGGTCCATATTTTGTTAAGGACTTTATGACAGATGAATGATAAACCAAATTCCAAGCCCCTTATAGTTCTCAGATACCTCTCTACTTAAGGTACAATGATGGGCCGTGTCCTTCGTACGTTTTAAAGACAGGACGCTGCGTTTGCAAGCAGCCGCGAAGATACCCCAAGGATTTGGGTTTGGGGACAAGACGCCGATCAGAAATAACAAGTGAAAGACCGAGTGTACCAAATTTAACGAAGGGGCCAAGGATTTGGGAGAAATCGTTGCCAGTTTCTTAAAAGTTTTGGGTGCGTGACTGCGTGTAGGGAAAAGGGGTGATGCGCCCAGGGTTTCGCGTTGGAACTGGATCATTTTACACACAGGTAACACCATTCACTGGTAAATCGAGACTCAAGTACCAGATAATATTCCCGCCTTGCTAGTTCGTCGATGTTTACCCCATATGCCGTTCCCTCGTCAAGAGGAATGGTCACCAGGATCAAGTGGCCACAGACTCTGGCCGACGTGCTTCTAGCTTATTATGAGGCATACCACAGTTGTGCAACGGTCTTTCTTAAATAAATTGAGCGGTATTGGACGGTCCATGTTCGGTTTACTCTTACGGTCACTCGGCAGGCCTGGTCACAGGTCAGATAACGATATCACGAGCCATCCCTACTCAAATTGAATTAGTCGTCTCATCTTTTCTGGACGAGAGAGCGCAGTATTGTGATTCTAAGCTCATGATCGAAACAATGGCATCACCATAGGCGAAAGCGGTGGCAAGTGCCAAGACAGGAAGCGGTATTTTGTTGGGAAGTTGACATCGGATGAAAGTCCTTGAAGGTACCGTTTGTCCAGCTATCGTCAGTTCATCCCATCGCACAATAGCAATGAATTGGAAGTCGGCATTCAGGTTCCATTCATGGTACCGAGCAACAGTATGCACCCACTCCCTTCAGTTCCACTCCAGTAAAGAGTACTGACAAACTATTCAAAGACCAGAAAGGGTGTAACAGGAATGGTGACAATAGGATACATCAATTTTTCACGATTTCAATGCGAACGGGGATCCACTCGTCAATGGCATAAGATCTTGTACCTTCAACTTTTTTGACTCGTCTTGAAGGCTGAACTTGACAACAACAACAGCAACTTGCAAACTGTAGCAAACTTTCATCATAACATCACCACCCACAGTGAGATTCCAGCATTGGCCAAGAGACACCCTTCTACCCAACAGGTACGTCGCTTCTCTTTCTCCCAATCAAGAACTCAATTCTGATCAGCACCAGACCCATATTAACATCCAAGCAAAACTTCACCATGAGCGACGACGACCGTGTCATCGGTAATCCCGTTCAAAAGGCGATGGAAGCGGTTGTGGAAGCCTGGGAGTCGGCACTCAACAAGATTCGGGAGTGCAAGCAGGAGTATCAAGCCCAGTTGGAGGAGCTTGCTGGTATGGGGGGGTGCCCACGCGGGCCCAGGCTCTCGGCGTTTTGAAGAGCTTTTACGAGAGGGTTAATGGCCTCAGGAACACACTCAACCAGCCTGCTGCTCACGAAGCTCTTCCTCAAATCGAGGCCCCAGCCACTGCTGCCATCCAAGCTGCCGTCACTCCCGTACTCAGAAAGAGACCGACACAGCTCGTCTTCCCCAAAAGCCAAGTTGCCGCTCCATCCGTTTTTGTCAACGCCGAGAGCTCTGAGCAGCAGGCAACCACAGCTGAACTCGAGGCCGAGTCTCCCTCTGCTTCTTGTGACCCCCAGACCGAGGACGTCAACAACAGGAAGTATAAGGGCAAAGATAAGACCATCGACACTTCCACGACTACAACCACAACCCCAACTAAAACCCCAACCAAATTGAGCGGCAGCAGCAAGTGCGGTTCGGGGTCCATCATCTCAAGGAATATCAAAGGAAAGGGAAAAGCCACGTCCAACTCTCCTTCACCTGGTCCTTTCTCTGCCAGAAACCTCCACAAAATCACCAAGACAGTCAGGAACAGCAAGACTAACAGGCTTCCGCTTATCAAGCCTGTTTCCCCGCTCAAATTTGCCCGCGGTGCTGCCGCGATCGAATCACTCCTTGCTCCCAGCCGCCCCGAGCAGCGCGCCATCACACCCGAGCCCGAACCTGAGCTTGAGTCCGACTCTGAGTCTGAGTCCGTGTACTTGTCCGTGTTGCAGTTCCATGGCAGCCTCTCCTCCCCTCCCGACGCTTCGTCCACTCCCGGCTCTTTTTCAACTACTGCTGCCGTCGCTACCGTAGGCGCTTCAAACAGTCCTATCCCAAATGACACCCAGGAGCAATTCATTGCCAGAACCGACAAGGCAACGAGCAATGTCGAAGTTGTCGACTGCGATCCTACCACTACCGTAACCGAGGAGAACAACAGCGCCAGCGCCAGCGGATCTGGATCTGGATCTGGATCTGACAGCATCACATCCAATGATATCAAGGAGACACATGGAAAGGGCAAGGTCAGCGACAGCGACAGCGACACTCCCACAAAGACAACCATTGCAAGCGGATCTGGATCCAACAGTACCACCTCCCACGGCATTCAGGAGACACAGGGAAGCAACATCAAGGAGACAAGCAACGTTAAGGAGGGGAAGGGCAAGGAGAATGTCACCGGCAGTGACAGCCCCACAAAGACAACCACTGCCAGCGGATCAGGGTTCATTTCATCCAAGAAAGATTTGAAAGGGAAGGGCAAAGCCACTTCCAGGTCTCCTTCTCCTGGCCTTTCCTTCACGAAGAACAACAGTAACAATGTCACGAAGAGCAAGAAGGACAACAAGGAGAACAAGCCCTTCCCTAAGCATAGTCCATCTGTCCCAGGTTCATCCGAGCCTGCATTGAACAGCAAATTCAATAATAACGACAACGTCCAAGAGGAGATTATTGTCAAACTGGACAAAGGAAAGGGAAAGGCGACTACCTCTCCAACTCCTGCTCCAACTATCACAGAGGATGTCAACAACAAAGACGAAGTTATTGTCATCACCACTACCGCTGCTTCTATCACAGTGGAAGCCAGCAGCAACAACAACAACAACAATGTCAACGACAAAGCTAGCGCCAGCAACAGCGCCAGCACATCCAACTCCACCTCCGGCCCCGGCACCACCCCCAACAAGAAAGACCCAAAAGGAAAGGGCAGAGCAATCACCACTTCACCCTCTCCATCCCCTCGTGCATCCCCTGGTCCCAGCTCACCCAAGACCAAAATCACCAAAGTAACCAAACGACCCGCCGCCGCCCGCAAGCGGCGAACAATCAAGCGCTCCCTAGCCAAAAAGGGCCAACACTGGGCCTTCAAACTCGAGTCCCACTTTGCCGGCAGCATGAGCCCTCACCAAATCCAGCAGCAAGTGGAAGAAGACAAATTCTTCATTCTCTGCTGTCCAGCACCTACCTGCCCCTCCCCCAACTTTGGGGGTAAACATCCTTTCAGAGAGGGCCGGGCGGTCGCGCACTTTGCCGACGGGGATTGTTTGATAGAAATCGATGGTGAGGAGGAAGGAATGCAGAAGGACGGTGATGGGGAGAGGGTGGATGGAGACGAAGATGGAGATGGAGACGTGGAAATGACCGAAGCAGAAATCTTTGAGCGCTTCGGTGCCGAAATCGTGCAGGAGCAAAAGAGGTGGCCGGTGGACGAGAAGTGGGCGAGGAAGAATAATCGGGAGTTGTGTATGAAGGTTGCGGAGAGGGAGGAGAGGGAGGGGATGGTGAGGGAGTTGTGAACATGATTTGAGAGGATGATGTTCGAGTTTTGGCGGTTGTTGATGATGGACTGAAGTCGAGAGAGAGGTATATACTTAGAGGCTCATATTCATTCTACCTATGTGCAAGATGGACGGTATAGGGTAGGGTGTTTGGTTCGGAGTTCTGAGGAGATCATTCGTTGCTGATTTGGTATGATCAGCGGAAGAAAAAGTAAATGTACTCACTCGCTCGCATATGATGAGATTAGACGGGAGTGGACAGTTATATCGCGCTGTGCGGGATGTAGACGCTTTTTGCGTTACCACTGGTAGGACAGGCAATGTTCGAGATATCCATACGGCTAATGGTGCAAAGATAAGTACAAGAAGGGCCTATCGTTGAAACCTGTCGTAGCCGTTCTCTCGCGCCCACATTTCACTCAAAAGTGGAAAGAATCCTAAGGAATGCTCCGTCACGAAGAGAAAACTGTTAAATATCGAGCACACCAGTCTGGGTTTTGCCTTTGCAACCGGCGGTACACACCTTACCTTGTGCGCTTGCCCCACGACAATCACGTTTAAGTTGCTTACTTTCTCCTCCTGAGTCCCCTCCATCCAAGCAATCCTTCCGCTTTCATTCTTTGTCCCAAGCATGCAGATTCACCTAGCTGTGAGCCCGCATGTGAACCTCATCTTTGGACTCACTCGGTACTCATTCATCATCGCAATGCTCGTCCATAATTTTCGTCAGGACACTCATCATCATGATGCTCGCCCATTGCCATCATCATCCTTTGGCTGAGTCAGAACCTTCTCACCTTGGCTTGAACCCGAAATCGACAAACTTCATCACCGTCTCCAAGTAAGCTTTAAGAGCAGTTAAACAAAACATTCGAAGCAACCACGACGCCGCCCCCCTCGCAACGTACGGCTTCCTCAGCAACTCGCCCGCCATCAACAGCTTCAGCAACTCGTTTCCAATTACTAGCTACCTCTGAAATTTAGCCTCAAATCGCAGCACCAAACACGGCATCACAAGCTTCAACTCCCGTCCCGGAAGTCACTTGCATCTCCACATTCGCGGCAGCATCGTAAAATCTGGAACCCAAAGCTTCATCAATTTCCCAAAGCAGTTCTTCTAACACCTCACCCGTCCGCCCTTTCATGCCCGCTGCCACACCGGCATCTCCCAAGACAACGGCATCACTTCATTCGAGGCCGCCTTGCCTGCCTTGCGCCTGCGCCTGCGCCTGCCGCCTTTCCTTCAGACTACTCTTGCTCAACAACCTTCACGAGCACGGCCACTCTTACTCTGGCTTCCGGCCCCATGCGACACGCAACCAGACGTAGCCATGGATGTTAGGATCAGCCCACTCCTTCCTAACGTGGGCGCAGTAGACCTTTGTCTCTTCTAGCGTCCAGCCCAGCAGGTTGGAGCAGATGTAGCTGAGATATCCCTCAAGATCCATATCAAGCGCCATCTTCCACCACAGTCCTCGCTCTGCAGCCTCCTTATCCGGGTGCCAAATGCCAATCGGACACAGAAGGTCCTTAACCTCGATATCGATAAAGCCGGCCGCTTCCATCCCCTTCCTTTGCAAATCCTCCTCATAAACGTCAAACGTTCTTCCGAACTTTTTGCCGCCCTCACTAAAGACTTTGCCCCATTGACCCAGGGCGCTATCTGGCTTTACCGACCCATCGTCACTCGTAAATTGGGGAGAACCGATGAAGGTCTCTACATAGCCGCCTGGCTTGCAGGTCCGATAGGCCTGGCGGAAAATATCGTACCAGTCTCCAATCACACCCATCAACATACGCATATGAACAAAATCAAAGGTATTATCGGCCCAGGTCCACTCCTGGTTACAATCGTCAAGTTCGAACTTGAGATTGGGAGGTACCCACGAAGGTTGGATGGGGGAGACGTCGGTACCAATAACCACCGCGTTGGGGAATTCATCGGCGAAATCGCTGGATGGAAGTAACATGGTATTAGGCTGAGAATCGCCGGAGAAAGAACAGGGGACCCAAGAGCAGCTGCGGGGAAACTTACATTGCCCAAATGCCGGTGCCTGTTCCAATATCCACTACCTTCTGCACCCTCTTCTTTTCAAGAGGGGACATGAAAAGCTTTCCGCCGAGGCACACTGTGAGACAGTGGTGGCTTTAAAGGCCGTCAGTGTCTGCATTCTGACTGTAACCTTCACCATATAGTCTCGTCAAAATCGGAATTCAGGGCAGTCCGGCTAAGGCAGGATTAAGCGTCTGCCAGTTGCAGTCAATGATCAAGTACAGGCAGTCAACTGCAACTGGCCTGACCTTTGACCCTATGTTGTCGGACTGTCCTGGATTCCGAGTGTCATAAAGTTATAGGGATCATAAGAAAATCCGCACATACGCAACATCCATGGCATCGACGTGATGTTGGTCGTTGGGCTCCCAGGCCTCAGCATTACCGATATCGCCGTGGTAAGTTCTGCCATGGTGGGTGCGGTACTCGAAAATGCTGCTGGTCAAGGAAGCGGTGCTGGAGACGTCCGAGCCAATCGTAGAGTCAGTATCATCGTCCGGACGTTCCTCGGGGAGCTACGAAAAGATGTAAGATTTGGTTAGTTGATTTCTCGGTGATGGGAGCGGCCGAAGCAATTCAACTTACCGGCTGATCAGCCTAGTGCGATGCAGGAAGAATACCAGCCACAGTCGCCGCCTCGGCGCTGAGCAGAGGTGCATGGGCAGCAGCGGCTGATGGCGATGCTGCCTTGGGACTCTGCGGGCTTTTGGGGCTCTTGGGACTTTGGACGCTGCTGGAACCCATGGTTGCGACTTTGAGGCCAAGAACAGCAAGTACGGATACGGATGTTGAGGGAAAGGGACAGGTAGAACAGTTCAAGTTGCGTTGTTGGCACTGGAGCGGTTTAAAAACGAAGAGCGCAAGAGGACGGAAGGAGGGGTATCGTCCGGGAACTACGCTGCACTGTCTTTTCCGTTCACCGTGACAGACAACTGGGTTTTCGGATTTTAGGGAACCACCCATCAGGCCAATCAATGGATAGGTGCCAAACTTGTTCTGGATCATGCCGGACCCAAAAGCTCCTCCTCGCTATGCCGTTTTTGTCTTCCCCAACTCCCAAGTCCCTGTCACTGGAGATTCGTAATATACCCTGCAAGACGCCTGCAGCAACTGGTGGGGTTCTCTGCCCCTGCAGCACAACCAGACTAAGAAGACTGCGGTCACGTGTACCTCGGAATCTATCAGGATATGGGATGGGACACAGTTTCATCCTCCAAATTCGCCTTGACCATTTCAGATGTGTCGCTGGCATCCTCTGAACTGAATAATGGGCCGGCAGCGTGTGCAGTCTGGACCAGCCGGCCAGGGAAGTCGAGCCACTACCCCGCAGTCACACAGAGGAGATCCCGAGCGACAAACCAGCGTCGAAACTGATAAAGCTCCCAGAATCGTCTAGATTGGTCAAAAGGTGTTTCGGAGACGTTTTTGCAGCTGGAAAATGCGCCAAATTAAGTTGGGGTGTGGACTGGCCCAACGGTGTGATTTGGAGATCGGGCCTGTCGAGTTTCGGAAAGACAAATAACCCTAGCCCGATTGTCTCGGGTGTCGAGGGCTGGAAGGTCAGTCCTGTGAACAACCAAGAGTTAGCAAACTGTCCAACAAGGCGGTCGGTGACAGGGTCAACTTCTTACCGAACTCAAAGCCATAGGTTCGTACGTCGTGCCGGCGCTCAGGACGAATCGTGTCCAAGGAGGGTTGTCATGGGTTTTGAATGTTCAGCGCTCGTATAGTGTGAAGAGGAGCCAGTGATGGCCAGGAACGACAAGCTGAGCTGATGGGCGAGTGAGGTGATGGCGAGAACCACTTTCCACGAAATGAACCAAAAAAAAACAAAGCGAACCAAGGAGTGATAGATTGTAGTGAGGTTGAAGAGGAAGAAAGGCACTGTGTGTGACGACTGCCCACCATGCGACGATGCGGGCCGTTATGGAGGGGAGGGCGGGGTACGGTACGGCCCGAACGGGTGCCTGCGCTGCCTCCGCCTCCGCCTCCACAGGTGCAACCATCCGACAAACAAACAAACACTTCCAAACAAAAAGGAAAAGGGGAAAAAAGATAACAGGCAAGGAAAGGAGATTGGAGTCAAACATCTGTCCAGAGGATGGACATATCCCTTTACAGCACGTCCCTCTCTCCCTACGGCTTCCGACCATAGACTACACGCAGCCAGACATAGTTGTGAATATTGGTATCAGCCAACTCTTTCCTGACATGGGCACAATATGCCGCCGTCTCCTCGGAAGTCCAACCCAACAAAGCGTTACAGAGGTAGTTGAGGTATCGTGTAAACACGGATTAGTACAAGCAATCCAACTGCAAATTGTAAAGGGCCAAACAGAGGGCGATAATGGAACTTACCCTCAAGGTCTGATTCGAGTGCCATCTTGAACCAAACGCCAATTTCCGCCAACTTTTTATCTTCTGGCCAGGTGCCAAATGGAACCTTGATATCCTTGACTGTAACGTCGACAAACCCCGCCTCCTCCATGGCCTTCGTCTGAAGATCATCCTCTATAACCCTGAACGTTCTTCCCAATGTTTTACCGCCCTCCCAAAAGATATTATGCCACTGCTCCAAGGCGCTCCCCTTTTTAACTGTTCCATCATCACTACGGAAGTAGGCACTAGTAACCAAACTCTCGACATATCCACCCGGCCTAGCACAGCGGAAAGCGTTGCGGAAAAGACTAAACCAATCAGACACAACGCCAAACAGCATACGAAGATGGATAAAATCAAACGAGTCCTCATTCCAAGTCCATTCTCGGTTGCAATCATCGAGCTCGAACTTGACGTTCGCAGGAACCCAGGAAGGCTGGATGGGGGACACGTCGGTTCCGATCACTTCGGCGTTGGGAAATTCATCGGCAAAGTCACTGTATCTCAGCAATGAATGATTAGTCTTCAAAGTATACGGCAGGTAATGAGACGGCATAATGACTTACATTGCCCAAATACCGGTACCTGTTCCTACGTCGAGCACCTTATGGATCTTCTGCTTTTCGAGCGGCGAGAGGAAAAGTTTGTCCCCGAGGGTAACCATGAAAGTGTGGTGCAAGATGTCCATAGAATCAACGTGACGCTGGTCGTTGGGCTCCCATGATTCCGCATTACCAATATCGCCATGGTAAGTTCTTCCGTGGACGGTCCGGTACTCGAAAATGCTCGAAGTGAGGGAGGCTGTGGTCGAGGCAACGGATCCAATAGTGGAGGCGCACTCGTCGTCTACTTGCTCAATCTAGACAGAAGGAATGCGCATCAATTTAGACTCATTGAGCAACGTGGCTGGCGAAGACGTAGAGATTACCGGCTGCTCTGTCCAGTGGGCGCCTGGTAGGATACCAGCTTCCCTTAATTCCTCGGCGCTGAGCGCCACAATCGCAGGTGGTGCCGGGTTGGGTTCAGGGGAAGCTGCTTTATCCGCGGGACTCTTGGGGCTCTTGGGATCTTGGGAGCTCGACATTTTTGCGACTGTGCATGGTAAACTGAAGTGAAGAGAAAACGCAAGAATTGGACTATGGCCTTGAGAAGCGACGGGTGTACCGATGGGTGAGCCTTTAACCAGAAAATGTGGGAGGGGTATCCCACGGCGAGGACAAAACCGTACAATTTCCCGGCAATGTCCACTGTGAAAACTGCAGAGAGACCCTTGGAGGTGAAACCGAGTCGGGGACGGTAACCGCCCATTGAGTGAGCATCACCAATGGGAACCCACCGTTTCTGACGCCTGCATGGACTATAGGGTCCGTTCCCTTGCAGCAGCGCATGCTGCGGTGACATCTCCATTTGGCAGTGCTTCTCTGGGGGAATCCTTTCGGCTCGCTTCGTTCTCACTGGCTTGACTGGGTACACCTGAGAATGGTACTGGCCGCGTACACGGTGTCGAACAGAGCGGTTGAGACGTTACCCCGCAGTGGCCGAGGTCGTGGTTCGATAGAGCTCCCAAAAACCCAGATCTAGTGTAGACCGTTGGATGACATTTTACCCTTGTAAAATGCGAAGAGTCAACTTGAGCGTGGACTTGCGGTTGGTCATCCATGTGAACGTTCGGGGGCGTGCCGGCAGTGCGAGCTAGCAGAACCCTAACCCGGCCACGTCTTGTCATGGACATGGCAAGTTGGCCATCGGGAGACCTTCAGCCAGGGGATATTGGTCCTGTCTATATCCGTTAGCAAATAATCATCTGAAAAGGGGAGATAAACCGACAAACACCAGAGGTTCATGAATCAACACACCCCGCGGCTTTGTCGGCTTTCAGCCTTGGAAGGGGTGTGATCGAGAAGGGTGCAGGGCTGGGTGCAGTCGAATGTTGACCCCGCTCAACAATTCTTCGACCACGGTTCGAACCCCAGCCGCGACGGAGAATGACCAGGGAATCCATAAGAAATGAAGGGCTCATGAGTGCCCCTGAATACACCCACGTATTTGAAGAAGAGCATCGTGATTAGTTGGTGTTGTGAAAGGAGGAAGTGATCGCCAGGAACAAGATGCTGGTGGGGGGATGGAGAGAAAGCGTCTTTCCCTGGACCGGTTGACCCCACGCGGGCCGGTATAGCGGGGTGCCTGCCCCGATCACATCGATTACATCATACATCTATGAAGTGCTTTGATTATGGGAAACAACAAACGACGCGACAGAACCACATAGCAGCGGGCACGAAAAGAACGAGTTACGGTCAGGATCAACAGAAATTGATTTACTGTTGTATCATCGTCGCTCAAACACCAAAATGGAGACCCAACAAGTCCACCGTCTTGAGCTCGACCCCAGCAAGCGGATCCCTCTCCTCACAGCCCAGCTAGAACACCATCGCCACCACGGTCATTCGCATGACCACGGCCCCGAACCCGTGCTCCCCGTCGCCAACATCAAGACCCATCCGACCAAGGCCTCGACAGGTCCAGAAAACGGGAGCGTCTACTTCATCGGAAACGCTACCACCGTGATCGAATGGCACGGCATCCGCATCCTCACTGACCCGAACTTCCTGCACGCCGGCGACCACGTCCACCTGGGTCCGGGTGTCACCGCGGAACGTCTCAAGAACCCAGCCGTCGACATCGACGCCTTGCCCCCGCTCGACTGCATTCTCTTGTCCCATTACCACGAAGACCACTTCGACAAGCTGGTGGAGGAGAGTCTGAACAGGGATTTCCCCATCATCTCCACTCCGCACGCGAAGCTGGCATTGACGGGCAAGGAGGACCCGTTCAAGGCCGTGTACGGCTTGGATTTCTTCCAATCCATTCATCTTCCTGTGGTCAACTACAAGGGCGACACTGGAGGGAAGAAGCCGGTGATTAAGGTGACGGGCATGCCGGGGAAGCATGTACCTCCCGGTCCACTGGCAGCTGCAAACGAATTGCTGGGAGCTGTCCCACCGACCAATGGTTGGTTGATTGAGTTGAATTACTCGGCTGATGGATCAGAGGACAGAGGCGAGACGGGGTATCGCATCTACATTTCGGGCGACACGCTGTTTGTGGACGAGCTGAAGGAGATTCCGCAGCGGTTGAAGGACGAGAAGATTGATCTGATGGTGGTTCACTTGGGTGGCACGACGATTCCGGGACCAAAGTTGCCGCTGTTTATGGTGACTATGGATGCGGAGCAGGGAGTCAAGCTGATGCAGTTGATGGATCCAGAGGTGACGATTCCGGTGCATTTTGATGATTACAGTGTCATGTTATCCGGGCTGGATGACTTCAAGAAGGCGGTTGAGGAGGCGGGATTCCAGGACAAGGTTGTATATCTCGATAGAGGTGATCAGTATCGGTTTAATGTGCGTGGAGCTTGAGCTGCTCGCGAGACGTGAAAGCTGTTGGAGGTGTTGGTCCGGTAGCTAGCAATGCTAGCTCCATGTTGAATCAACGATAAGATAAGAAGCTCCCCAAAAGTGCATCCCCGCATCCCCGCGACTCAGTGGGCTTGATTGGACAAGGGCTCCTTGCATAGCAGCTGTACTGGTGATGTCACGACCATAACGTCACCTCCAAGTGAGTACCTCTTTGGCCATCCAGAGCTCCAAGCTCGTCCTTCCTCCGAACACCCAAACAAAACATTAGCTTTCCTCCCTAAAACATCCCGAATCCTTTCGACCTCCAATCCTTCGATCAATTGAACTTCACAAGTTTAGACAACTACAACACACCAAGAAACATCCACGATCATCTAACAATGAACCGCTTCTCCTCCCGCGCCCTCTACCGTGCCATTGCAGCGCCCCGCGCCACCCTTCCCACGGGTCGCATCGCTCCCCTACACACCTGCCGCCATCTCCAATCCGCCGGTGGCTACGGCAACAGCATCACCTCGGGTCAGAGCACTTCCTCCTCTCCCAAATCCTCCGAGGACGCCTCTGCCCAATCAGGCGGCTCCCGCTCCAAGGAAGCCGTTGAGACGGGCTCCTCGCCCACCGGCGGCAAGATTCCCAACGCACCCGAAGGGAAGGGGAAGTCCAGCAGCTCCAGCTCCGGGCAGCCCAACACCTCAACCTCAAACTCGGACAAGTTCGCCATGCCGGACGCTCTAGCGAACGGCGACGCCCGCGGCCGCACCGGTGGCGGCGAGCCCCTCTCGAGCTCCCATCGGAGCGCACCGCCCCAGCCCAAGATCAACAACGCTAGCGTGCCGGGGGACAAGGCTAAGCTGACCAAGGAGCAGAAGGCCGAGGTGGACGAGCATAACAGGGACTTTGAGAATAAGCATGGGAAGGCGGAGAAGGCAGAGGATGATAAGGTTGACCCCAAGTTTTGGGGCGGTGGTGGGAGGCGGTTGAGGGAGGATTAAGAGGTTGTAAGATAGATGGTTGAGCTTGGGCTGAGAGGGTGTACTGGTATTTGGAGCCCTGGCCGGGGGCCCGGGAAGTCAGCATTATGGCCAAAGAATACCTATTTGCAAGGTTGCCCTGTCTGCTCCTCGATCCAGTGACGATGCCTGCATGGAAGTTCCGAACTTCCGATGTACTCTTCAATAAAACCGGCAATAGCCATTCGATGAATGTTCATGGGTTTTCCGGATTGGTGGAAAGGCGGAATGGGAGTGTTCCTTCCATTGTCAGTTCTGCACTTTCAATTCCCGTCTTCAAAGAATTCGCACCTGCCAAGCTGTTGAGCCTGTTGGTGGTTGGCATTTCGCCCGTCAGTCGGGCATGCCGGCCTCTTCTTCCTGACTGTTCTATTTCTCTCTCAGTTTCTCTGAATCCATCCAGTCTCGTCTCTTGAACTTTTTCGTCATTGGCTGTTGTACTTTTCACCATCCGCTCAATCATCATCCCACTATACTACACTCTGACTGGATTTCCAGCGTTCATCAAAGCATTCTTTTCTTTTCATTATCTCGGCATTTTCGCATTGCACGAAGTAGATGGACCGAAAAGCGCAATCCGACGCTTGCCCGACGGCATCAGTAGCCGAGCGCCGCCGCCGCCGGCCCTCCCTGGCTGGCCTACCACCACCGTCTGTATTAACAGCGTCCCTGACTGCGAAGCGTATGAATCCTAGCTCACTGACATCATTTCCTTACACAGCGAATCCTTATTTGTTGGTTTCAACCTCGGGTATAATTTCTGGCAGGTCCATGTCGCTGGTCGGATGCCTTCAATGAAGAGGATCGAAGTACGACACAATACGAACAACCTTGGACGGCATCTCCGACGGCTTTGATGCATTTGCTTATCCCTTTGACGATATAGGCCCTGTCTACGTACAACACAGAGACCATATGCGCGAATCTTTCTCACGCAATACCGCGTTGGATGTTTTGGCCGGAGATTCCGACGTCTTTGTCACAAACTACTTGCGGATGCCAAATGACCCGATACCTTACCTCTTACACGAACCTATGTTTTCGCCAACGACTCCATCGTGGTCTCGTCGACTGTCTCAGACATATGCGAGTCGAAATCGAGGAAGCATGTCGGACTGCATACGAACTTCAATGCGGTGTAGATCGGTATTCGATGTTTGGGTTTGAAGAAATGGATGGGGTTTGCGTTCTGGGAGTCACCATACCGCCTCATGCAGGCCCGGCTTACCAAAGGCTCTATCTCGAACTAATAGCCGCTTGATTCAAACTGAACCAACGAAACCGCACAAACCCGAGTCAGATTCGTCATCGACTCCGATGCCGCGGCGCGTCAATTCGAATCTTCCACTTGCTATCTAACCTGCGCAGCCCGCGAACCCAATGCCCATGAGACCCAACCGCTGTTATGTCTTGGTGGGTGAGAACCACATGCCGGCGCCCTCGAAGAAGGGTATATACGGCTGTAGAATTGGGCCGATGGAGATTGGGAGGGAGGATGAGAGGAGACTAGGAGGGAAGCGAAAGGGAAAATGAGGCTACCAGACTGAGATGGAAAGCCCAAAGTCAGGACGCAGAGAGCGCAGCTCCAAAAGGTTGGGAGCTCTGGGCCGGCATCCGGGTCGGCGGGTACTCTTTGTCCAGCATGCATGAGTCTTTTGTGACGAACCGTTACGAGCACAGAAGTATATCGCTGGGAATAAGAACAACGGTAGTAGTAGCCGAAAGGTACTAGTCGATTGTAAGAGTTATTGCTTGCTGAAGAGCCAGTATCTAAGGAGGCCTGGTAAGGCCGCCTTTATATACCGGCCTTCATGGACCCGAATATATCGGACCCGATGTGACAAGGGCTGTGATCAGGGCTTAGAACAGTAGTTCAAATTCAGCTAATAAGTTACTTTGGTCTCGAAGGCCTTGTTGATCTTCTCAACCTCCAGGAGAAGGTTGGGCCTCAAAGCCTTCTTATGCCAAAGGGAATCGGTACGTGCTTGAGGTACGCATCAAGCCTTTTCGCCTCAGGCTTCAAGGCATCTATCTAGCAGTCTTCATACATGTGGATCTTCTGAATGCCTTCATCCATTCTCCATCTTCTTTCTGGCGCTGTCCTTCAGGCTTCAAGGCATCTATCTAGCAGTCTTCATACATGTGGATCTTCTGAATGCCTTCATCCATTCTCCATCTTCTTTCTGGCGCTGTCCTTCATCCGGGCGCCGTGCTTCTTGCTTGGTTGGCTGTGGTTGCTTCTGGGATGACTGGGATTGTCTCATGGTGTTTTATCAGCGTTTTCGGCACTTCCATGGTTGGCTCGCTAGCCCGATGGTATCGAGAGGGGTTCGGGTAAGCAGTGCCAGTGGCCGAGGTGAGTGTTGCGGCCGGAGGCCACCGGGCATCTCGAGGCTAATGCCAGGCGTTGAGGCTCTGCTGAGCCTTGCGATCCTGGCCCTGGACTGTGGGCAATGTCCGTGTGACACCCGAGGACCCGAACGCCTCGGGTCTTCCTCCTGAGGACCCGACGTTCATGGACCCGGGGGCCCGAACACTTCGGGTCCTACCTGATTGGTCCGTTGGTTCGACCTAGTCTGGCTTACATAAGTAATTCTTGATTGGATCGTAACACTTATCCTACTCTGGAATATCCTCAACCACGCCGCATATACCCTACGGCCATGGTGGATTTGCCAGAAGCGCTCCCGGATTTGGACGACACAGTTAGTTCGATTATGACTGTAGATTCTGATGGAGCTAGCTCGGATTCCTTCACGCCCAACTTCTCCACGCCCAACTTTTTGTGACCTGACTTTTCGGCTCCGGTTAATCCCCTGCTACCTTTGATCCCGTCCCCGTCCCCTACTTCCCCTGCCAGTTCATCTAAACCCCCGCCTAAGCCTGTACTTACGCCTATCCGCCTTACCTCCCCAGACTTTATTTCTCTTCTTGAAGAGAGTCTGAATGATGGTGAGAGGCTGAAGAGTCCTAAAGTCCCAAACAGGGTCTCTCGCAAACGGAAGAGGGATACCCTCGAGAAGGATACCCTCGATGAAGCAGTAGTGGTACCTCGGAGGTCTGATGCAAGGGCGCTAGTATGGATAAGTCGAAGGCAAAGCTAAGATACCATCTATGACAGAAGATTTAAGGTGAGGAGGAGAAAAGAGGAAGAGAACTAGATACATGCGTATAGACCCAAATAAATACTCTGGTCGCTGTCCGCCAATCCCTTCACCCGCATCCCATTCACCTGCATGACAAACCTGGGCAAACAACTTCAATGGGCTTGGTTCCCGCCTCAGAAGAGAACTAGATACATGCGTATAGACCCAAATAAATACTCTGGTCGCTGTCCGCCAATCCCTTCACCCGCATCCCATTCACCTGCATGACAAACCTGGGCAAACAACTTCAATGGGCTTGGTTCCCGCCTCAGCAAAGACCGGCACCGTCACATCTGAAAGGTTGATAAAGAAGGCTCGGAAATAGTAGGAGAAAGAAGTGTGTAGAATACTAGTTTGGAAAATCGTTTCTCTGTTTTTGTAGTAAACTATAGTTATCACGGGCAAAGGGTAGAGTGTAGATGTAGATATACGTAATTGCACGAAGGAAAAAGGGAACAGTCGCAAGCTGTGCGCAGAGGACTGGCCTTAAGTAGGGTCCCAGCCACGTGAGGCTGGGAGGACTTGGCAAATCAGGCTGCAGCAGTCTCAGAAGCAGCTGCAGCCTGCACAAGCATGTGAATGGTACATGGTGGTAAGCCATGACAGCAATCACGTACGACAGTCACAGAGGTCTAACCCTGTGACAATACTTAGCTTGGCCAAAGGTTAACGATAAAAACTACTAGAAAACTCATGTTGTACTAATATAGCCGAATTTCTTACTTATATGCAATCAAGCTTATAACTCACCTATCAATATAAAATATACTCAAAGTTTCTATATTCGTATTGTTCTATAAAAAATATTTTCGTTTTATTTCATACTTTTACTTTGTATTACGAAAAAGCTTACACAGTGTCACAGGGTTAGACCTCTGTGACTGTCGTACGTGATTGCTGTCATTGTATCACGGGGCGAGAGGGCACCGTTGGGGGTATGGTAAGATATGCGTTGTTGTGCGAAGGAGAGGAAAGGAAGATGTGCGTGGAGGACTGGCTATATGGGCGAGAGCCTAGACAGGCCAGTCCGTGCTCGCGCACATGCAGCTGCGCGTAACTGCTATTGCCACACGGACATCGCCCACAGTCCAGGGTCGGGGTTGCCGAGGCTTAGCAGAGCCTCAACGCCTAGCATCAGCCTTATGAATGCCCGGCGGCCGTAGGCCGCGAGATTCAACCTCACTTCGGCCAGACTCAGCCACCGGAATTGCTTACCCAAGCCCCTCTCGACGCCGTCAGGCTAGCGATCCAACCAGCGAACTGCCGACAACGCTGATAAGCATCACGAGGCAGTCCCCAGTCATCACGGAAGYAATCCCMGCCAACCAAGCAAGAAGCAGAGCGACCGGATGAAGGCCGGCGCCAGAAKAAGGAAGGAGAATGGTTGGAGATATTCAGGAAGATCTACATGTACGAAGATCGTATGAAGATCGCTAGATAGATACCTTGAGGCCTCAGGCAACAAGGCTCGGTACGTACCTCAGTACGTACCAAACCTCTTTGGCATAAGAAGGCCTTGAAACCTAGCCTTCGTTTGAAGGTTGAGAGGATCAACAAGGCCTTCAGGACCAAAGTAGTTTATTAGCTGAATTTGAACTATTGTTCCAAGCCCTGATCACAGCCCTTGTCACAGCTATACGAGGCAGTCAGTGCAGTGCGACAATGTCACAGTGTGACGAACGGCAGTCTGATCTGCCTAAATGAGATAGCTGAAGGTAGTAACTATCAGAGTCGTTCGGTGAAGCCAAAAGGTTCACAACAAGTATGCTCGTGATACTGGTCTCGGTGAAAATGATCAATTGACTACTGGCGAACTATCTGACAATCTGAGTTCTCCAGTCGCCCCTTTATACCTCCTCGCCCTTCTGCGAGATATCTGTCTCCGGATGTCCACGCAGGCGTGAACCCCATAGACACCATGACCCCACAACGAATCACCCCCCACAACAGATCATGTAACTTCATCACCAGAACCCAGATGACATTGCAAACTGGCCACTTTTGCAGGGATTTTGACCATTTCAAATGCAGATTTATTCATTCTGATGCACGTAGATG
>RAON01000272.1:0-28930 GCA_009805295.1 Neurospora sp. FGSC 6877
CGGGTTCCCGGGGACCCGAGCCATGGACCCATCCCTTCGAGTCCTCTCCCTTCGGATCCTTCCTTCGGGTCCTCCCTTCGGGTCCTCTCCCTTCGGGTCCTCTCCCTTCGGGTCCTCCCTTCGAGTCCTCCCTTCGGATCCAACCTGGTKGGTCTGTTGGTTCTATCTGATCTAGCTTACATAAGTAACCCCTGATTGGATCGTAACAACTCTCCTTCTGTGCCGGTGCCTCACTCTCCTTCTGTAGGCCCTTCGATACGGATGTGTTCACCGCAGCGGAAGAGGTGTTAAACCGCGGGAGCCACAGCCGAAGGAATTGAAGCAACAGGGGCCACAGCCAAAGGGGTAGGATCAACAGGCACCAAAACCGTCATCACCATCGCCTCTTTATTGTTGGAGCACATGAGTGGACACAGGGAATTTGGGGCAGAGGATCGGCAAGAGAATTCCATGATTGATTGACTTGAGAGAGAGTGAGAGAAAGAGAACAAAGCAGGGAGGACGAAGTCCGACGTGGTTTATATACATGGTGGCTATGTGTGGATCGTATCCACTTAGACAGAAACGCCAAAGAATGTGATGGCTTCAACATTTATTCCCTGCCTGCCCAGCGGGGATGGTAATCAAGCTCGTTGAGACCGAGGGAGACGCATCATCCGCTGGGAAAACCGAAACCGAAATTTTCTCCGTAGTTGCCGTGATGGTCGTCATCAGCTTCATGACTACCTCTACGTGCTCGGTGGTTTTTCCGGGGAGGGTGAATGTGATCACGGACGGCGGCTGCTGGTCTTCTTGTTGTTGTTGTTGTTGTTGTTGCTGTTGCTGCTGTAGCCGCGACCGGGGCTGCTGAGCTGGCGCTGAAGCCGGCTGCTGAGCAGGTTGCGGAGCAGGTTGCTGCTGCTGCTCCTGACTCTGCTGCTCCTGACTCTGCTGCTCCTGACTCTGCTGCTCCTGACTCTGCTGCTCCTGACTCTGCTGCTCCTGACTCTGCTGCCTCTGCTGCACCACCGCACTCGCCACCGCCTGCACCGGACTCAGCTGCGGAGCCGGCTGTGGTTCCGGAGTCGGAGGCGACGGCGGCGGCGTATACTTCACAAGCGTAGACACCAAATTCGCATACTTCCCGCCAATCGCCACATATTCCGGGTGATCGGCGTCCCACACGAACATGTGTACGCCTTCGTCAATGTTTCCGGGTTCCCAGTCCCCTTGGCCGACGGCGATGCCGTCGAGGTCGGAGCGGGTGGTGGGGATTTGGCCGGGGAGGGGCTGTTGGGGTGGGGGAGCCTGGGCAGGTGCTTGTTGTTCTTGTTGGGCAGGGGGAGTGGCGGTCCCGGTGACGATGTTGGTGCTGGCGATGGTGTTTGTGATTACCTCTACGTTGGGCTGCGGTGGTGTGGTTTGTTAGTTGGGGGTTCTGAGAGGAAGGGAAGGGGAGGAATGGAGAGGAAGGAAGGGAGTAGGGGGTTTTTGACGGTATGAGGAGAAACCGGCGATTGGGGACTAGGGTAGGAAGGGGATTAGGTAGAGGATTGCAAGGGAGGGACGACAGTTGGAGAGACTGTGATGGGAGGAACGAATAGAGGGAATATATGATGGGACAGATGGGCGGATAAGTGGATGAGTGGATGAGTGGATGAGTGGATGAGTGGATGAGTGGATGAGTGGATGAGTGGATGAGTGGATGAGTGGATGAGTGGATGAGTGGATGAGTGGATGAGTGGGAGTTGTGGATGGAAAGCCAAAGAGATGCCCCCCCCCCTTGAAAGGGTCATGATACTCTCCAGCCGGTATCTAACCAACCACCACGAAAAGAAGAAGGAAGTTTGTTAACTCACCAAAACAGCCGTCAAAGTCCTATACGACGTCAACGTATCGACATTCTCCACATTCCGCTTCCTCTTACCAATCTCGCCAATCTCCGGCTTGGGAGTAGGGAATCCCGCAGGAACCCTCCACCCCGTAGGAACCCTCCACTCTTTATTCTTGCCATCCTTCTTTCCCTTCTTCCCTTTGAGGTCGGTTTGTTCCCACATATACCAAGTTTTAAAGTCCTCGGTGAAGTTAACGGGCGTCTTCGTGGACTTGACCACGGTCTTGGTGACACTGAGTGGCAACGCCGAGTTCACGGGCTCCTCGACCTTGGTTACTGTCTTTGGAGACGGGGCAGGGACATCCTGGACCGTCACTTTGACTTGGGAGACGGGGTTCGGAGACGGGGACGGGGTATCGTGGACAGTGACCGTCTCCACGTTCTTGGGGGATGGGGACGGGGAAGGTACATCATCGCCGACTATTTGAATGACAACAGGAGCAGGAGCGGTGGTGGTAAATGTGACACTGACGATGCTGACAATGTTTGTGTGTGGGGAAGTTACCACCTCCACCTCCTCCACGGCCGCGACGGTGGAAGATCTGGTGATCGTTCTTATACCCTGTGTGTGGCCGTTGGGGACAGCAAAGGCAGAAAGGATTTGCCCGATCAGAAGGGCGGCGTAGACGAGGAGGAACATTGTGATGGTAATCACGGTGATGCCGTGATGATAAAGGAGTGGATCAGTTCTTGTGGTTAGGGAATAATTTGGATCTATTGGGAAAGAAGAGGGTCGTTTTGAGGATGGGAGCCTTGGAAAGGAAAATATTGGTGGTTCGGACAACTCGGCAGGATCAGACATAGGGTTTTGGTCTAGCCTCAAGATGCTTCGTGACATATTCCATTCGCATGTCCGGCCTGGCCTTGGCCGCATCCTGTTTTCTTGGTGGCGACATGCTCAAATCAAGGGCAGAGATGCAGCAAAATCTTATCCGGACGCCCGCTTCCTTGAGCTGCCAAGGCTGGAGTTGCTCCAGCATCGACGAGAAAACGTCATGGACAGACTGCTCGATTCCAGGAGCATCACAATTTCTCGAGGGTTCAACAGTCGGACACAAAGCTTTTCAAAAAGAAGGCTTCATAATTCGCGATTCACCATTTGTGGAACAGGAAGAACCATGATAGATCTTCCTGGTTATTGAGTGGTTCTGAAGATCAAGTTTATCTCCATGGTTGAGTCGACGTGTCATCAACACTATTCCGTAGGAGCTGGAGGCACGAGTATTGAGTCTTGCGTTACGAAGGTGCATCAGATTGATGTTGGCAACAAAAAATTTATCTGTACAATGGAGGAAATTGGAGAAAGTCCGAGTGGCATACATGCAGCCACTTGGTATCGATAAAGCAGGCAACTGATTAACACCGGCCGGCTGGTCCATCATAGCTCTTTGCAGTTTGGACGGATCGGCAGCATCAAAGTTCCGTGCGTGCATGCATCCTCTAAGTGCCGAAGAACAGGTGTCAACCGTTATCTCCGTCTTCCGTGAACACCGCCGAGCCATTACCTGACCGAATGCGAGACTGGTATTGTCAATCCAAGCGACAAAATTCATTAAATTGTCAACGAGACTCAACTTCCCGTCGTTCGTGGGGTTAGTAAGAGTTCTTCCTCATGCCAACAGGTATCACAGATTCTTGTTCGTGTTGTAGAAAGAAAGTCAAAAATACAATGTCAAAAGAACCGACAAACTACCACGGCCCCTCACGTTACTCCCGCAACTTCTTTCCTCCGCTCCGTTCCCCCTCTCCCTGGGGCAGATGGACAACAGCCTAATTAATCACCTTCTCGGTCTGCTGCTGTCCATCATTTTCCACCCCCGTCTGCTCAACCTTCCTACAAGCCCTCAACTTCGAATTACAAACCATGCAATACCACCCATCATCAGGACACCCGCAGTCATACGCCTCGTGGTTGCCATCCCATTCCTTCTTCGTCATCATCCTCTTAGGCTTCTCACCACCGCCTTGACTCTTATCAGCTCCCACATAAGCTCCCGCATCGGTGTCAATGTCATACCCCCCCGCCCCAGGGATAGCAACCCGGTGCGTACCCTTATTCTGCCCCTCCTCCGAGCTTCGACTAACCTTCCCCTTCGTCGGCACCTGCACAACCTTGGGTTGGCCGTGAGCTTTAAGTTTGTCCACTGGCTTCATCTACGTCCTCCCCGCTCCTCCTTCCGTGTCATTGACAACGGTGTCCGTCCGATTGTAGACCGTACCCTTTACCCCCGGTCCCGGTGTCTTAACGGCCTTCAAGCTCGGGAAAACATGACACATCCCGAGAAAAGGAGACCTACTCTCCTTGACCGCGGACCGGGACGAAACCTCCAAAGGTGAGTTGCCTCGTTTTCCATTGACTCTGACAGGTTTCTTGCTTCCACTGCTACTACTGCTTTCACTGTTGCTGCTGGAGCGCTTCTTCTTCTTCTTCTTAGTCTGCTTCGGGGAATCATCCTTCAACCACTCTGGGTTAACCCATTTGCACTTGTCCGGGAATCCGTCTTTGCAGTTCATGCAGTGGCAGTCTTCCCTGTCGGGGCCGCACATGGGGCCCCATTGGACATCTTTGATGAGCTCGCAGTGGGGATAGAAGCCGTCAGCACGCCTGCCGCGGGCGAAGATATTAACTTCGTGGTCGTGGGAGGTATCGTTGCGGTTGGGGGCATCGTCGGGGTTGGGTGTGATGATAGCGGTTGCGGTGATAGCGGATGTGTTCGAGAGAACGGAAGGCGTGATGGTAGAAGGGAGCGTGGTGTGAGGAGTCATCGTTGGCGGTGCGACAACGTCGATGACTTCCGGCTCGGTATCCTCCTCCGAGGAGACCGTAGCATCGGAATCCCGCTTCTTCTTGGAATTGGTGAAGAACTTCCTTTGGTCAAAGCTGCAGCCATCGTTTGGGAACTTCTTGCATCGAAGGCAGTAACACTCATCGGCGGAAAAGCAGAAGGTGCCCAGTGCGTTCTCGCATTCGAAGCCCTTGTTCCTCTTTTCCAGAATCGCTTGGTTATTGGGCATGGGCATGGGGCTCCGGCGACCAACCGTAACCGGGTGGCCAAACGGACTGGTTCTGTGAAGACCCGAGCCAGCACGCTTCTCGTCGATCGAACTCTTCTCATCATAATGCACATCACCACCCTCGATGGTCAATAGCTCATCATGATCATCACCAAACTGCTTAACCCCATTGTCAACCCTCTTTGATTTGCTCCCTTTCATCTTCCCAAATCTGCAATTGTTCAGGGCAATTTCGCACTACACACAGAAGCAGCCGTCTTTGAAGCAAAACCCGCCCACCGAGTTGTGACAGGTGACTTACATGTTTTTGTTGTTTGCTATCACTTGGCTGTAGATGTGCATAACATAGTTGGGCATATTCTCTGGTTTTGGGTTGGTGTTCACCTCATTGTCAAATGTGCGGGCTTTGAGGAGGT
Organism: Neurospora sp. FGSC 6877; assembly: GCA_009805295.1. Classification (NCBI taxonomy): domain Eukaryota; kingdom Fungi; phylum Ascomycota; class Sordariomycetes; order Sordariales; family Sordariaceae; genus Neurospora; species Neurospora sp. FGSC 6877. Next base: position 5,305 of record RAON01000272.1, read on the forward strand.
GGTCGAGGAAATCCGTCAGGCCGCGTTTCTGATGCGCGGGAAAGTCTTGGGATGCCTCAAACAAGGAGTCATCTTTGGCGTCGCTGCTGTCGATGGTGTTCAAAAGGTCTCGCTTCCTCTTCTTGTCGCCGACGCCCTTCCTCTGCGCAAAGTTGCAGCTGTCCGGGAAGCCCCGGCACTGGAGGCAGTAGCAGTAGCCGTTGCTGAGACAAAAGCCGGCGATCATGCCCGTCTCCTTGCATTCGACTTTTCCAGTGCCGAACCCGTTGTTGTCGCGAGAAAAGAGCTCATGATCGTGGTTCTGGACGTTGACCTTGCGCTTTTCCATGGCTGGTGCGACACCGTTAGCATCCCGTTCAAGAACGCTAGCCTCGGGCAGGTGCTCCTCCGCCTCTCTCTTAACCTCCACATCTTTTTTCTTCCCATCCTTCGTGTCATTGCCAGGGAGGAAATCCCGCTTGCGGAGGCCGAGAGCCTTGACTACCTCCGCAGGTAGCGTCACGGCGACATCAAATTAGAGGGCGGGTCGACCCTCCTGAACTTGGTCTCGAAGTCGGACTCGGGCTCGACAGAATCAGAATCAAGATCGCGGCGTTTCGACTTCTCGTCTTCTTCCTTGTCGTTATCCTCGCTGCCCTCGCTGCCATTGTTGTTCGAGTTGGATTCGGAGCCCTGAACAGGCTTATCGCCCTTCATCATCGTCGTCACCAATTCTCCAGTCTCGGTTACCTCCGTCTCGTCAGTGTAACATCAGCAATCAGTATCTTTGGACTGCCCGCACATGATCTTTGCTCTGGGGTCGGTGCAGTAGTAGCTTGAAGCTATTTTGCGGGCGACAAGATCTCCGTTGAGTTCACTGAGAGGGACCAAGTCTGGCTCATCTTCCCCTGCGGAAACATCGCGCTTCTTACCTCTATTCTTGATCCCCTCGTCCATGTTATTCAAATGGGCCTTCCTACCGTCCCATCTCCACCCGTAGCATCTGCATTCTTTGGGCTTGTTTCTATTGCGACCGCACCGTACGACCCATTCCGAGTTGGAGCAGTGGTAATCTAAAAATTTGTACGTACCCGCGCGACGGGCAATAGGCATGCTGTTGTGATCATCAAAGTCTGCGGGCAGATACGAGCCATACGAGCCAGAGTCAAAGGAGTTGATGTCCTCGATGCCGTCGCGCTTCTTGCCGTCGCTGGCGAGATGATACGAGCCAGAGTCAACAGCGTCAAGAGAGTCGTCGACGTCGTCGGGCAGGTCTCGCTTGCGTTTGGGGGCGTCGGAATCATCCTTTTCGGCTGGCCCCGTGATAGTCAAATAGTGGAAGCCCGTCGTGGCATTCTTTTGGTATGAGGCGCAGCTGCATGTCTCGATGGTAATGTTTCGTGTGTCGTTGCAGAAGGGGAATTCATGAGCCTTAGTGCATTTGATGCCTGGGTGGCCGGGGCTGCGGTGTTGAACGTCAACGTCAAGATCTCGCTTCGAGTTTTTGATCGGCTTCTCCGTATCCTTAACCCAAACTCCAGGGCGGCCATCAGCATTCTCTTGGTTCTTATCCTAGTGGCCACACCACAACGTATCCTCAGGACAATCGTAGTAGTTATAATCTTTGCAGGTGACTAGGGACCCTTTGTTGGGGCAGTGGTAACTGGATAAGGGCATAAAAGCATCGAAGAGGGAATTGGAGCGACGTTGGGCAACATCGGAGCCGGAATTGAGGTCTAGTTCTTGCTCGTCATTCTCTTCGTTGACGATGTCCCGCTTCTTGATGTTCTGGATCGGTGTCTCGTCGTCCTTATGCCAAACTGCACGTACGCCCAAAGGAGTTTCTTGCTCTGTCCAATAACCACACATCAGCTTGTCCTCGGTACACTTTTGATCACCATACTTGACTTCGAATTCCTTGTTGGCGCAGTGGTATTGGGATAAGATGATGCGATGGTCAACGTCTCGCTTCGAGTTCTTAATCGTCTTCTCGTCGTCCGGAGTAAACCCCGTGCCACGACCCTTGTAGCTTATGCATGTGAACTTTTCTTCATCATCACAGGTCGGTGTCCCGCAGCCTACATTCTGGCCTTCCTTCTCCTCGGGACAGTAGTACTTGTCCCTCTTGTCGTCGTACTCACGTTTGACAGCGGGATCAGTGACGGAGTGGAAGTCGAACATTGCCTGGTCCTTGTCATCTTGACTCAGCTCTTGGGGCCCAGGGGCGCGGCGGTTGGGCGAACTCGCTTGGGGGTGGTGGTTCCAGTAATCTGCCGTGTGGGACTGGGGGCCGCGGCGGTTGTGGGAAGTAGGAGGGAGATGAGACTTCCAATGCTCGGCGGTGTGGGAGCTGCGGCGGGGGAGAGAGTAGACAGGGAGGAAGTCATGGTCGCCGTCGAGACCAGAGGCGGAGGCAGAAGGGGGAGAGAGTGAGCGATTGGCGCCGTTCTTTGCCTTTTCTTCTTCGGCCTTCCTCTTCAGCTCCGCCGCCTTCTGCTCATCCCTGTGCTTCTCTAACTCCAGTCTGAGCCCCCATTAACCGGCTGCTCATCGAGCTTCATGTCGTCCTTCCAGCAGCTACACAGCTCCGTCGTGAGACTACACTTCATTGACGCGTTTGGGGTGGCGCAGTGCAAGTCGTCGGCAATCATGCGGCGGAAGATGTCCCTTGGAAGAAGGTGGAAGTCTTCTTCGGAGACGGTGAGGCCATCATCATCCTCAACAATAACTGCACGGGTGGGGGTAAAAGGAGACGAACCGTCAAGAGAGCGTTTTATGTAAGGTTAGCCGTCGCTGTCACGAACAGGCCTTCCATGGTGCCAAGTGACACTCCCCGCTTTAACGTAGTGGCACCAGCAATCATTGGGGTCGTTATTCATGCAGCCGGCGTACCAGAAAGCACCGTCGTTAGCGCAGTGGAGCCCTTTAGGAAGACCATTTTTGCGGCGGGTGAGGAAGTTCAGGTGAGACTTGGAAGAGGAGGAGCCATCCGATAGATCCTTCTTGCTGTGTGGCGTTTCGGCCTGCTTGTCCTCGTGCCGTGAGTCGTAGTCCTGGCTCGCCGCACCAACGATGTTGGCCGCTGAGGGAGAGATCACGCTCCTCTTGGCCTTGGGGTTATCAGACGTAATGGCTGTGAACTTGCAGTCCTCAAAGTACGAACCACTCTTGCATTCTGTGCAGAGACATTTGTCCTTGTAGACGCAGAGACGGCCGGAGTTGCCGGAGCAGGTGCCGTCTTGGCGGACAGTCAGATGGGAGCTGGAACTCTCATCGTCAGAGGCATCATCGTCAGAGACATTGTCTTCAGAGTCAGACGTGGTATAATCGGACTCGTCAGACTCGTCAGTCTCATCAACGTCCGAGTCCGACTCGTCGGCAGCCTCTGACACCTCAGGTCGAAGACTAACAATCGTAATAGTGGGATGAATGATGTGGAAAACGGTTGCGGCACTAATAATGACGGTGTCCTTCTTGCCGACCGCGGTGTTGGTGAATGTGTTGGGGATGATGGGGGAAGCGGTGATGGGGACCGTCGCCAGGAGGGCGGAGGCCGCGAGCATGAAGACCAGCTTCATGCCGGAGGTCTGCCGGGGGTGTATCTATGGCACAGGTATGAGTGTATGGTGTTTCTGTTGTGCTTAGTAGGGGTATAGGGGGATGTGCTAAGGGGACGGGTCAAGGGAATATCTCAGAGAGAGACGGAGAAATGGGGCGGAGGGTGGAGGATCACCTACCAAGTGGCTTTAATATGGACTTTCCGACGACTGAACACCGTAGAGCCCATGACCCTTTTCTTCCATAGGGGTTGAATAGCCCATTGAGGTTTCTTAAGCACCCTAGGATTCATGGCATGCGGGCGATTGTGTCAGTCCAGGCAGGCAATACGCCGGGCATCATTGCGAAAGAGTTGCAAACTGAGGTGAAAGCGCAATCCGTTGTCTTAGGTTTGGAGGCTATTTCGAGATAAAGAGACCCCGGCACTGAGTTTCGGAGGGGCGGCTTATTGTTTTATTGATGACAAAGGCCATCCCGGTATCACGGCGGTCTGTGACGGTTTGTGCAACCGCGGTGACGAGATCGATCATCCCTCCACGGGCTAGAACAGCAGCATGAAGGCTTGATGCAATATGGCAAAGTTTCATGCGGGAAATGTCAGCCGAAGTCTGTCACTTAATCTTGCTGGCAAAAATGAAGAGTCGTGAAAGAAGGCAAGACGAAGCATGTGGACTTGGCTTAATTGGATGCTTGCCAGGAAGAACAACCGATGAGAGGAGTTTCCCGCCCGAATAAGAACAACCTGGAAGTGCAGCAATTCGGAGTAGGGGTCGGTCACGACTGCCACACGTGAGAACTTGAGCCAGGGAGGTCAACTACACTCCTTACTGGACTCTGGCTGGGGAAAATGAAGAGCAGACACTGCAGATGATGACGCTGGTAAGCCTAACGGCTCCTAGTCCAAGGCGGAAAAACATTGAAGTAGAATAATGTTTGATCACCTGGGAAGCATTTTTCCGCACAATGATCCCCTTAGTGCATGGAATGGGACCCTCATGGGAGAGTGTCTTTTTTGATGTTGTTTATGTGGATAAACCTCCAACCCTAACCCGGGAGTGGTGAGTGCTCGAGCCCTGGGCCTGGAGTGACAGCGGCAGACAGCCCCCGCCAGCGCCAGGGGCAGCGCGAACGACATTGACAAACAGCGGCATACTACGGCCTGGAGTGGTCAGCACACCCTACGCGCTCACTGATGAGGACGAGGAAGCAGGACTCAGAAAAGTGTAAAAATGCTTATATACGCGAAGTGTGACGAGAGCAGTTGGCGAATCGGAGTCGGCTTGGGTTATCTGCCGTCAGAGCATTTTTGCAGTGCTGGGAATCTTGAGTCTGGGGACGTCGACTCGGCCATTTCTTTTCGCGGTTGTGTGGCCCGTGCTCTCCGCCGCCAAGACTGCAGACACTGACTGACCTCCTGATTGCGCTGTGACAGAACTGAAAGAAGAACATCCCTCGTCATCTTTTCGGGCAGTCACGACCAACGACAACATTCATCTGGTGTTTCACGCGATTGCTCTTGCCTCTCACTGCTTTGCTTCAGACTCAATTAGTCCAACCTTACCGTTGCAAAAGACAGCAGCGGTTTCCCCGCGCTGCGCATCATTGGCCAAGCTGGAGTCCTGGTTGCGACACGCCCCAAGACATGAGCGCCGAAGGAAATGGCGCCTTCCTCGAATATCATGAACCAGACAGTGCGTTCCACTTATCGCTTGTCATTCGCTCCCTCCCCAACAAGGAACGACTAGCTGATTCCTCCCTCTTCTTCCAGTCGTCAGCATCTTGACCTTAATCTCTTTCTTCTTCTTTCTTGCCGTGTCGGAATGGCTGGCCGACAAGGTGCTCCGTGCGGGGCTCATTGGCCAAATCATTGTTGGCCTCGTCTACGGCGTCCCCATTGGCAACATCCTGGCCCTGGAATGGCAGCAAACCTTTCTCGCCTTGGGCTACATTGGTCTCATTATCATCATCTTTGAAGGTGGTTTGACTATTCGTCTGGATCTCCTTTGGCAGAACTTGTTCCTCAGCACCAGCGCAGCCCTTCTTGGTGTGCTCACCCCGATTGCCCTGACGTTTGCCCTGTTCTCTGCTGGCTTTGGCTATGGTCTGTTATCCTTTTCAACCCTGTACCAACCTGATCTTAGTCGAAAACATCTTGCTAACCCAATGACAGGCCCCCTCGAAGCCTTCATCGTCGGCACTGCCCTATGCTCCACTTCCCTAGGGACCACCTTCGTCGTCATCAACAGCGCCTCGTCAAAGCATGACTTCGCCCAGACCCGTGTCGGCACCGTCCTCATCAGCGCAGCCATTCTCGACGATGTCTGTGGGCTTGTCCTCGTCAGTGTTATCTCCCAGCTGCGCGACATCGAAAATGCGAACCTGGGCTGGGTCATAGGGCGGCCTATCCTTGCCAGTGGGCTTATGGCCATCCTGACGCCTCTCGCAGCCAAGTTCGTCCTCGGTCCCCTGTTCCGCCTGCCAGCTATCGAGACAGGATACTTCCGGAAGTTTGGACACGTCGCCAACATGGTCCTGATGGTGTTGGTTCTTTGTGCGTTCCTGGCCATTGCTGCGTATGCCGGCGCAAGCGTTCTGTTCGGTGCATTCCTGGCCGGGACAGTGGTGTCGAGCCTACCTAGCAATCAGCATTTCCACCCCGACGAACCAAGCGACACGACCGACCTTGATGACGATGCGAAACAGAAGAGGCCAACATTCAGCGACACTTTTGAACGATACATTCAAGATGTGCAGCGTTTCATCCTTCAACCATGCTTCTTCGCCAGCATTGGCTTCTCCATTCCCTTCATCGAGCTTTGGACAGGCGAGGTCATCTGGAAGGGCATCGCCTTTACCATTCTGATGGTTCTTGGCAAGTTAATTGTCGGCCTAGTGATTCCCCTCTGGGAGCTCATCGCAAATGCGAAGCCGGATCCCTCAGAGAAAGCGCTTTCGGCATCCCCGGCAAGACGAAACTGGGCCGCAGCAGCCTTCCTTGGTACTGCCATGGTCGCGCGCGGCGAGATTGGCCTTCTCATCATTCAAATCGGCTTGAATGAGACACCGTACCTGTCGCGGAAGGCCTTTGTCATTGCAGTCTGGGCCATCATGCTCAATACGATCATCGGCCCAGTATCCGTCGGAACCCTATTGAACCGATTCGGAAGCGCGGTTGCGGAGGATCGGCGGTGGGGGATACAAGCAATAAAGGCTGGAGGCGAAGTCAATAGGAAGCCTGAGGTGGTATCCGAGGATACTGGTACCATGGTGCCTTAGCCGTTCCGAACAATGGCTCTTGTCAGCGTTCCTTTACGACTATCAAGTGTCAGCTAGATACCATGGACCTGCGACTCTGTTAAGGGTCTAGAAGCTTGTCGTCTTACATACTTTCTATAATCTGCAATCTTCTTACACTGTATCAAGAGGCAAACTTCCTTCTTCCGTAGACAACTTCTCGGGATCCCCTGCCCTATAACTGTCTATATGCCCACCAATGCTCCCATACAGGCCTTCCGCCTTCGCGGCTGAATTCAGCGCCCGCGGCTCACAAATTCGGCTCGACTCTTGGCACCACACCACGAAGCAGCTACATATTACCGTCCCCACGGTAGCAGCTTCGGTATATTGCTTTTCCAAGTTTAGAAATATTGAGCCTCCATGTACCATTTCCTTGACCACCAAGATCTCGACAGCATGTTCCCGATCATGAGCGACGGCCGAATCTTCCTTGGATCCAGGTACAAGTCGACGCGGGGAAGCCACCATGTCCACCACGCATACCGTGTTCACGGAACCCTTTTGTTGACAGACCTCTACATCGTTGGATCTTACGTCATGAACCATTCGGGTTCAACACGGGCGCAGTCGTCACCTTCGTGGTCTGACCTGGTGTTCATGTGCCGGGCATATAAACCGGCAATACCCTCTGCGTGTTGTTGAACAACGACAGTTGTGCTATCATCGTGGTACGGCGGATGCTTGCAAGAGCACTGTTCGCTTCTCCACCTTCCTTTCTGTAGTTACGATGTTCCAGTTTCACCTTTGGGCCCTTCTCGGGTTCTTTGCTCTTCTCTCTTCGTTGGTCACTGCCTCAAGAATCGTTCTTGAAGAAGCGGGCCACCTACCGGCGGGGTGGAAGGTCGATCGCCATGCCATCGATTCCGATCAGATGCAACTGTCCATAGCGCTGAAAGAAGCCGGGATAGAAGAGCTGAAAAGACGTCTCTTACAGCAATCTACATCTGACGACCAACCCAACAGCCGCCATCTTACAAAGGAAGAGGTCGAGCAACACCGTCAAGCAGACCGGAAGTCAGTCACAGCGGTAGGCTGTTGGCTACAGTCCCACGGTATCACAAGCTACAAGGCAGACAATAGCTGGATCACCTTCGACGCTACAGTTGCTACAGTCCAGGCGCTCTTTGAAGCCGACCTAGCTTACTACTCGTACAACGGTGACCCCAGCACCCAAATCCTTCGTGCCCGGTCTTACACGATTCCCAAGTGGCTTAACGACGACATTGACTTCGTCCACCCGCTTACACACTTCATGCCTCCTCGCAACCGCAAAAATAGTACCCTCCGTCTCGGCCGTCGCCAGCCAACTCAGCCCAAACTGTCCGCTCGGGAGGACTTCTTTGCCCCTCCTTGCTGGACCGGCACGTTCCCAGGCTGCATTCGCAAGCTCTATAACCTCACCTACACTCACCCTCCCCACTCTCGCTCCCCCTCGCCCGTGCGCTTCGGCATCGCTGGTTTTCTGGAACAATACATCACTCACCGCGACGTGACATCCTTCCTAACCACCTACGCGCCCGAACTACTCCCTCCCACACCCACTCCGTCCCGGGGCGGCAGCGGGGGCAGCCTTACCCGCCCTCCCGTCATAAACACCACCACCGAGCCCCCCTATAACATCACCATAACCCTCCTCAACAACGCCACACCCTGGGACCCGCACTCCACCGACCCCGCCCTCTCCGGCCTCGAAGCCAACCTCGACGTGCAATACGCTCTCAGTCTGGGTCATCCTACTCAAGTCATTTACTACGCCACTGGCGGGCGCGGGACTAAAATCGATTCTTCCGGCCGTCCCCTCCCTGCGAACGATCCTAGAGCGAACAACGAGCCCTTCCTCGAGTTCTTGCAAGCCCTTCTTGCCTTACCGGACAACCAAATACCTCATGTTCTAAGCATCAGCTACGCAGACGACGAGCAATCCGTCCCGCGCAAATACGCCCACAGAGTATGCGACCTCTTCGCTGCCTTGGCTGCACGCGGTACTTCCGTCCTCGTGGCAACCGGCGACGGCGGCGCAGCAGGCATCGGCTTCTCCGCTGGCGGCGGAGACAGTTGCATCAAAAATGATGGATCTGGTAGACGTGCATTCGTTCCCACGTTCCCTGCTTCCTGTCCCTGGGTTACCAGTGTAGGAGCAACAGATAACACAGCCCTCAACCTAACCGGCGCTGAGTTTTCCAGCGGTGGCTTCAGCGAGTACTTTGATCGACCTGTCTGGCAGCGAGCGGCAGTGGACCCTTACGTCTCTAGCCTTCTCCGCTCTCAATCAAGCCAACCGGGTCAACCCATCCAGCCCGGTGATCAAAAAGGAGTCTACTTCTCCCACAACGGGCGCGGTACGCCAGACATCTCCGCCATTGGCTCGGGTTTCCAGATCATGCACCGCGGAGAGATGGTAGAAGTACGCGGGACGAGTGCGAGTACACCCGTGGTGGCGGCTATGGTGGCGCTGGTTAATGATCAACGTTTGAGACAAGGGAAGAGGAGTCTGGGGTGGTTGAATGGGCATTTGTATATGGACCCAAGGGTGAGAGGGGTGCTGAGAGATGTGAAGGGGGGACGGAGTGAGGGATGTGTCTTTCCTGGGGAGGCACTGGAGGAGGGGGAAGGCAAGGGGAAGGCAAAAGGCCGAAGGCACAATGTGGTAGAGAAGAGGCAGGGGAACTCGACGGAGGATGGCGGTCTACAAGGAGGAGAACGAGAGGGTACGGGACATGGAGAGGAATGGGAATGGGAGGGGGAAGTTGGAGTGGGAGAGGGAGACCAACGCGGAAAGGTTATTTTGGGAGGATGGGATGCGAAGAAGGGATGGGATCCTGTAACGGGGTTAGGAGTTCCTGGTGACTTCCAGGACATGTTGAAGCTCTTGAGCGGTGTTTGGTAAAAGGAAATTCTGCCCACACACACCCTTTTCCACGCAGACACACACCCTTCACCACATGACAGCTGAAAGTAAATCCCAGCGTTGTGTATAGTACAGATGTGTTTCCCAGGCGAGTGGTTGTAAGATTAAATCGAACACGCCACGCTCCAATACATCACACCGTCTTCATCCTCGTGCACACATCCCGCCGTCTTCATTACACATTCCGACCGGAATCGCAGACGTTTCCTGCAAAGAATCCCTAAAAGACTCTGGCGGACGTAATTTCAATTTACTACGAGGCTTAGGTATCACAGTTGTGTAGCGACCTTTTCTAGCCAAAACGAGCGGTATTGGGCTGTCCATGTTCGGTTTACTCATAAGACCACATCACCAGGGTCCAGGGTTCCCTGACATCCAAATCATCCCCGACAAAGTAACCACCATGGAAGTCCAGATAATTTCAATGGTGTTTCGACACCCGTGAAAGGCCGCGCGCGCAACTGAATTTCAAGGACTGAGCATAGACATAGATCTAGACAAATTCTACCCGCAGCACCATTATATCTTTTCCTTCCTTTGCGCAGCTGTTGGTGTTGTTGGTGTTGTTGGTGTTGTTGGTGTTGTTGGTGTTGTTGGTGTTGTTGGTGTTGTTGGTGCTGTCTGTGTCGGTGGGTTGTGTTTTGGGGGTGGGGGCGGGGCAGCGATGCAGCGATGCAGATAAAAACCATGTGGAAAACCAAAAAAAAAAAAAAAAAATGTACAAACAATAAAGGAAACAAGTAAAGCAAAGCCGCGGAGAAGACGGAGTGCAAGCAAAGGTGTGTTTTCCCTCTGTTTGTTTGTTTGTTTGTTTGTGACCGCTTTGTTTAAGATTCTTGAACGGTTTACAAAGCAAAGCAAATATGGCCAACCTTTGTTTTGCTTTGCTTTTTCTGCATCGCTGTTTTGGGGTTTTCGGTTGGGACAGCTGCGGCTGGGCGGGGCCGGAAAGACGGACGACGGGAGGGGCAGGCACGAACCGGGCCGTACCGTGTCCCGCCTTCCCCGCCATATCAACGGCCCGCGTCACGCGTGCGGAGCTCTCGCCCCACCCACTTGTTCCATCCATCACTCCCCCGCCTCTCAGCAGGTCGTGCCTGGCGATCATTACACTGGTTTCTTCAACTACACAAGCTCGATTCTATTTTCTTCCTCGTTTTTACTCCTGTATTGTCGTTCTCTACTGTCGACCCGTCCATCGCAACGACGCTCGTGTTACGGTGCGAATCAGGTCCTCACCAAGTGCCTCGCGGGCCGCATCAAGAAGGCATCGTGGAGACCGTTCTCTGTCAGGAGCATAGCTCCCGTTATTGAGGTCCAAGTGCGGGGGGCAGATTCTTTGATAGGGTTACCATTCCAAACTCATCCTAGTCGAAACACCTGCTTTAAGACGCGCTCAGCCGGGAGACGGACAAAGTCAAGGATTTTTTGCCTATGTCAGATTGGGAGTGTTCGTACAGCGCTTTCCCACTTCCCAGACGTCAATTGCTAACGCGACGCGACGAATACAGAATCGATAACCTCAAGCTCTGATATCGCGTGGCCGTCGACACCAAGACAATGATCCTGGCGGGTTAGGGCTGGTGTTCGCGCCCCTGGTACCTACTTCGACAGCGTCTGATGTTCAACCTTGAAGGGGCTGGATGCCCACATAGCCGGACTGAAGTTGACTCGTCGCATTTCGCAAGCATAAGAATGTCTCCGAGTTGACTTGGCTGAGTTGTTCAGGGAGCTTTATCCGCCCACACTGTTCGTGACTTGAGCTGGTTTCCACTTCCCAGTTCCCAATCCCATCCATCAGTCACTGCGGGGTAACGGCTCAACGACTTCTTCCACTCCATCCAACACTGTGGACAATGCCGGTGGGACTAGCCAGACAATTCCCTGAGGGTTTAGAATGGATGCGACGTGTGCCATTCAGAGCCTACCCGAACTCCGCGGCATTGCCCAATACGGGTTCCAAGGCCGCACGTCCTTCATTGGCGGGTACCGTGCCCGAGGAACTCTCACCCTGTGAAGGCGATGGCTCGAAGATTCCGAACATTGAGTATTTGTGCCCAATCTGGAAGGGGCCGGCGAAGTCAGCGAGAGTTCACAGACAGGCGTCGAAGGTCTTGGTTTGGGTTGGGGTTGGGGAAAAATCGGAGTCCTCCCCAGATTTCGTGACTGGAGAACGGAAGGGGATCAAAGAGGCATACAGCGGAGCAACCTGGAAAGAGGAGCTATCAGGGACTCAAGGCCCCGCAGCATGCAGACGCGAATTTTGGGACATGTTAATTGGTCTAGCATGCCAGCCCCTGGACATTGACAACCACACCGAGTTGTCTGTTCCGGTGCTATCGCGCGGTCGGGTCTTACCAATTGCATGGCCCTAGACCCACAAAAGGAATGTATCCCAGAGAATCCACGTCTCTTGCGCACCTCCCACAGTGGACTGAACACCCAAAACTGCATTGCACCCTGTCGTGCTTGCCGGACGATGGCCTCTATTGTGGTGTTAAAAGGCTTACCCCGAGTCCCCTCCTTCAAGTTCCGCCTTGTCTCTTGCTTCCGGCACAACAACCTTCACACACACACCTGCCTAGTTACTTTCCCTACCCAGCGTCGCGAACATGGTGACCAGTCCCAAGAGCCCCAAGAGCCCGGTCTCTCAGAGCCCCAAGAACAACCAAGTGTCCAGCCCGCCGGCACCTGTCGTCTCTGGTCCCGGCCCAACACCGCTCACCGCCGAGGAACAAAACGCAGCTGGCCTTCTCCCAGCTTCGCACTGGGCAGATCAACCTGTAAGTCACAGGTTTAATGCATCTCTCATCAGAAGGATTAACACTTTCGTTCACAGCTTGAAGAAGACGATACAGTAGATGATGGTGCCTCTTCAATCGGCTCCTTCACTTCGACCACCGCTTCCTTAAGTTCGAGTATCTACGAGTACCGCACTGTCCATGGAAGAACTTATCACGGTGATGTTGGGAATGCCGAGGCATGGGAGCCTAATGACCGACGTCACGTTGAGGCCATGGAAATCTTGTAAGTGGCAAGTGTACCCCTGGCTTCGTAAGATTGGAGTTAATCCTATACTGACGTGATTCATGCATCGGAAAGCCACCACGCCATGTTGGTTCAACTTGGATGGAAAGCTCTACCTTTCACCACTTGATAGCAGAAAGGTTCATAAAGTGCTCGACATTGGGACAGGCAATGGCATGTGGACCATGTAAGTTTTCCCGCGCGTTCTGTTCATCAAATCCGAGCCGGTTGAAGCGACCGTATGATCGGTCCCTGCAACAGAGACAGCCGTGAATTACGAGCTTGGCATCAAGTCTGTGCAGCGAAATGCCCGACAACTATCACAAAAGTCATCATGTCAAACCACAACAACCGAGGGGACTTGCACCTTTGGCGGGCTTGTCTCCAGTCTCCACGCAGTCGCTGTGGCCGGCTACACAGTCGGCTTCACCCTCTCGATTAAATCCGTGCTAACCACACTTGCTCTCTATTTTAGTGACTTTGCCGACGAGTTCCCCAATGCGGAAGTCATTGGCACCGACGTTTCCCTCATCCAGCCTTCCTGGGTTCCTCCCAATGTTAAGTTCGAAATCGAAGACTGCAACCAGGAATGGACCTGGGCCGATAATACCTTTGATTTTATTAATATACGTATGCTAGCAGGCGTCGTTGACGATTGGCATAAGCTCTTCCGTAACGCGTTCCGGTGTTGTAAGCCGGGAGGTTATGTAGAGAGCATTGGTAGTAGTATTAAATTCTTAAGTGATGATGGATCGGTTAAGGAAGGTACTGCTATGGATCAATGGGGTGAGGTTTGGAGAGAGGCTGGCAAAAAAATGGGAAGACCGTTTACTGTGTATGAGGATGATTTACAACGGAAGGGTATGGAAGCGGCGGGGTTCGTTGATATTGAGTTTAAGGACATTCAATGCCCCATGGGGGTCTGGCATCGGGAAAAGAACGCGGCTGAAAGGGGGCTTTGGTATAAGATGGCAGTTGAGGAAGATCTTGAGGGTAAGTCTCTTTGTCAAGACCAGATGTCGAGTTTATACTAACCCGTACGGCAGGATACCTCAACTACATCTTCAATCTCTTCAGGGGCTGGACTCCAGAGGAGACCAAGGTGTTTGCTGCCCACGTCAAGAAGGAGTGGAACAATCCCAAGATTCACGGCTATTTCTGGCTGCGTGTGGTGTACGGCCGTAAGCCGGAATAAAGTGGAGGAGGGGAATGGAGCACATCCCGAAGGGTTCCTGGTTTGGCTACCGCTTACCATTGGGAACTGAAGACTGTGGGGTTTGGTCCAGGGGAAATCAGAGCGAGCATCTTTTCCTGTCATGTTGGATTCTGAAAAGGATTTGGTGCGCTTCTAATCACGACCATAAACCTTTACTCTTCTCAGTGAGTGACCCGGAGATCTGGATAGACCAGACTTCGTGATCGTTGTTTGGGAAATCTACAGTCTTTGGTTGGTACAGTTTAGAAGCTGCGAGTCCAGTCTGGCGAGGTCGAATAAAGTGGGGGCGAGGGACGGGTCGGGTATGTCCCGGTCCCGGTCCACGCACCCACCAGCCCTCCTCGCCCCTCCAGACGTCTCCGCCAGTCTTCCTCCTCCTTCTTCTTGCCTTTACCCCAAGCACACTCGATCAATCGTCGACATTCTGTTGTTCGTGCCCTCACATCTTGTTTCTCCCCTTGGAACCGTAATCCAACTTAAACCTTCTCAACCTTGCCCACCACAGGCAGCTGTTCACCGCGCCCACTTCTTCAATAATTGAGACGCTAACCTGGCTTGTAGATGGCATCACTCCCCCGAAAATAACAAGACCACCTCCAACCACCGATCCTCCTGAAGACGTTCTGAATTCTGAGGGCGCGAGTCAATCTCATGTTTGGCGCATTCCTACCCTCTGCCGCCGCTTCGGAGTAACGGCTTACTCCCATCTTCACGACTGCGAAGGGTCCGCGCTCAATGCCCGCCCACCAGCGCTGCGATACAATCCTTCAGTGGAGTCATGGCACTGGAAAGAATGCGACGTGTCCCCTCTCCCAAGCTTAACCTCTGCGGTATTACCCAGTTAGAGTCCTACTGCAGCCTGCAGGGGTAAGAACCCCTTGCCACTAAGGTCATTCCTGCATCCCCGGATGGCGGTTACCGTGCCCGACTGGGCATTACCCCCGACGGGATGTCAAAACACTTGCGAGTTGGAGAAGCCTGGCCAGTCGCACGCCATTTCAATCCCGAGCGCTGTCCAAAAGTCGTGGACCGGCCGCAAACCTCTTGGGAGTTGAGGGGAAAGGTTGCAATGCTTCCAGCAGTCGAAAACCGCCTGGGTACGGCAAAGATCAAAGAGGCATAGGGTGCAGAAAGCGTGTTTGACACATGTCAGTTGGTCCTCTGTCCGGTCCCTTTCTGACATTCAGAAACCAGTTGTCTGTCACGGTGCGATGATGGCCTCACCAAGTCGTCCCTGGACCGCATCAGGAAGGCATCCTGGAAATTCGCGCTGCCCGTTGCATCGTTCACAGTGAATGGAACGCTAGAAACTATACAATGCCATCTTTGGCTGTTCCAAACCCCTCCCGCCCTCTAAGTTTAAAATGTGGTCCAGTCACCTTTCCTGCTCCCGAACCCACCACCAAACTTGAACCCTCAGCCGTCTGTCATCTCTTGGGTATTGTTCTCAACATCCAGCTTGCCTCGCTCTCGTTGGTTCACCCGCCAAAACCACAAGCATGGCAGCCCGGCCTGCACATCAGCCGCCATTGCTCAGCAATGAGGAGCAAACCGCTGTCGGTATTCTTCCCGCCTCGCATTGGCAGCAGCAGTCCACCGTAGAGGAACCCAACGAGGATGCGGCTTCGAGCATTGAATCATTCATGTCCAGCACCGCCTCGCTGAGCTCTACCATTTTCGAGTATCGCACCATTCACGGAAGAACATATCACGGCGAGATTGGCAATGCTGAAGCCTGGGAGCCCAACGATGAGCGTCACAAGGAGGCGCTGGACATTGCGTATGTCATCACCACAACGCTCTCTCAGCATACCTCTTTCCCTTTGATAAACCAAATCTAAATCACAAGAACAGTCATCACGCATTCACGGTAGTACTGGATGGAAAGCTCTACATGGCCCCCCTCGACAAACAGAAAGTTCAGAAAGTCGTCGATATCGGAACTGGAACGGGCATATGGGCAATGTGAGTCTTCCAAAGCTTCGCCGCAAATGCCTCACCTAATATTTCCTCTCTCCAGCGACTTCGCCGATGAATTTCCAAATGCTGAAATAATCGGAACCGATATTACCCCCATCCAACCCTCCTGGGTTCCGGCCAATGTAAAGTTTGAACTCGACGATTGTAACGGGGAGTGGACTTGGCCCGACAATACCTTCGACTTTATCCATCTGCGTATGATGTTCGGTATTATCGAGGATTGGGACGCCTTATTTCGTCAAGCTTACCGTACCTGCAAGCCCGGTGGATATACCGAAAGTTTTATCAAATGCAGTACATTTATGAGTGATGACGGGTCGGTAAAGGATGATAGCGCTATGGCCCAGTGGGGTAGAGTTTGGAACACGGCCGGAAAGAAGATGGGCAGGACGTTCGAAGTTTACGATCACGATCTCCAGCGGAAAGGTATGGAGGCGGCGGGCTTTGTGGATATTGAAGCCAAAGAGTACTACATCCCTGTTGGTGTTTGGCACAAGGACAAGAACCTGGCCGAAAAGGGCCTCTGGTGGAAGATCATGATGGAGAGTGATCTTGAAGGTAAGTCTGCTTTATGGTAAAGTTGTGGCAGGAGACGTGCCGGGCTTATGCTAATGTGTGGTTACACAGGCTATCTGAACTACCCGTTCAACGCGGTGATGGGGTGGACTCCGGCTGAGACTGCCGTTTATGCCACTCACCTTAGAAAGGAGCTAAGTAACCCCAAGGTCCACGGCTACTTCAAGGCGCGTTCTGTATGGGGTCGTAAGCCAGAATAAGAACTCTGGAGACATGGGAATGGAGGAACCACTGGACGAGTTGTCATCGCCTGGGAAATCTTTGGATGATCAACACCCACATGGTAATATGACCTAGTCTATGAGGGAGTCGGTTACACGACGCCGGTACATATCAAGTAGACTGCTTTAGGCAAATGCACATCTTGCTTTCCACGCATACGTTCCGGGAGACTTCGTTGACATTACAGTCAAATGAGATATCAAGGTTCCGTTTGGCACCTAGCCGGAGGATAAAAGGCTGGCGGGACTAGGCCTGAGGTGCACACCTAATCTCAAACATGAACCATTATTTCAGATCCGTGGCCCGGAGATCTGGATACCAGTCCGGACTTTGTGTCCCTCCAAAGCACATATACACTGACATTGAGTACGATGGACAACGACACCCAAAAACAAGACCACCTCCTCCAACCTCCAATCCGTCCGAACACGTTTACATGGCGCAAGTTAATTGTAGGGCACCCAAATGGGATCTCAAGAGGTGGGGTCTCAAAAGGTCCTGGACAGGCCTCGAAGCTGGCTCTTGGGGGTTGGGGGAAACAGTTGCCAACCTAGGTACGGCGGAGACAGTGAGACCCCCCCAGTTTATGTAACTCCCGTGTTGTACAAGAAATTCTCGTGCCCGATTTGTACACTACCCTCTGGGTGGTATGCCGGCCCCGTCAAATCCGAAACTACCGTGTGATGCAAGGAAATGATCTGCCCCAAGTTGCATAAACAGGGGGGGCGGCTCACTACCCGTACATACTTGGGGGCTTCTTGGCGCCAAGTACAACCTGAATCCCACAGGGGTGCAGAAAGTGTGCTTGGCACGCCACATCAAGAGATGTTCTGTTGAGAATGTCGGGTCCCTGCCACGTGCCTCTGGGTCCCGCACCCTTTCCTTTCCCAAGTAAGCTCACCAAGATGAAAGCGAGCCTGGCCCATGCACTTCAGTTTGCCCAGACATGCCCTTTCGTGTGCCTATTTCAGCCCTCCAGACCCGCCGCTTCCTCTTCCTCCTTTCACAGTCTCCAGTGATCTATGCCAGTCCCACAAGAGGGCATCGCGGAGAATCCGCGTGGGTCCCGCTCTTTCCCTTAGGTTGCGTTCTTCACAGTGGATAGAACGCTAGCAACTGTACAATACCCCTCCTGCTCTCGCTGTTCATAATTGGCCTCGAACACACAACCA
The DNA here is from genome assembly GCA_009805295.1 of Neurospora sp. FGSC 6877. Lineage (NCBI taxonomy): Eukaryota > Fungi > Ascomycota > Sordariomycetes > Sordariales > Sordariaceae > Neurospora > Neurospora sp. FGSC 6877. Next base: position 23,240 of record RAON01000272.1, read on the forward strand.
AACTGGAACCTTCGGCCGTCTATCGTCTCCACGGGTTTTATTCTCAACATCCACCTTGCCGACATCTCGTGCTATATATCCTTTCACTCGTCAAAACCACAAGCATGGCGTCCAACACCCAAAGCCCCAAAAGCCCAAAGAACAATGGATCATCGTCGGCAGCCGGGCTTGCAAAGGTTCCGATATCGATGTTGCTAAGCAATGAGGAGCAAACCGCAATCGGTATTTTCCCTGCCTCGTATTGGCAACAGCAATTCACGGAAGAGGATCCCGACGATAGATGTATTCCCAGGGCCAGGACCGCGTCGCTCACCGAGTCCATCTTTCAGTATCGCCACATCCATGGAAGAACCTACCATAGCGATCTCGGCAATGCAGAATCATGGGAACCCAATGATGAGCGTCACATTGATGCAATGGAGATTGCGTAAATACCTGCCTGAACATCATCCCAGTATCATGAACATCGGTTGTGCATGCTGACCATCGTAATAGGCACCACGCTTATACGATCACTATGGGACACAGGTTGTATCGCGCTCCACTTGATAAGAACAAGGTCCAAAAGGTATTGGACATTGGCACAGGAACTGGCCTGTGGGCAATGTGAGTCTTACTCCACACGTCTTGCGTACTCGTGAGGCCTCGAAGCGCTTCCTGATGTTGCGCCTAAGGTCAGACAGGCGATTCGAGCCCTGTCAGGTATAAGCCCCAATCGCCGTTCTAACAGTATATCTGGTGCTGTCTAGTGACTTCGCCGACGAATTCCCCGAAGCCGACGTCGTCGGTACCGACATCACCCCTATTCAACCTTCCTGGGTGCCCGCCAACGTCAGGTTTGAACTTGATGATTGCAACCAAGAATGGACCTGGCCAGACAACACCTTTGACTTTATCCATGCGCGTATGCTTGTTGGTGTTATCGAAGACTGGTATGAGTTGCATCGCCAGGCCTTCCGGACTTGTAAACCGGGTGGTACGTACCCCCTGACCTCTTTTATCCACCGATTGTCCATTGACAATCACTTACACAAGTCCCATGCAGGCTACATCGAATCTTTCGTCGGTTGCACGACTTTCCAGTCCGACGATGGTACGGTAAAAGAGGACAGTGCCATTTCACAATGGCATAAGGTGTTTAATGAAGGTGGACGAAGGTTCGGTCGAACATTTGAGGTTTACGAGAACGACCTCCAACGCAAGGCTATGGCCGCTGCAGGCTTTGTGGATATTGAGTATAAAGACTACTTTATTCCCATAGGTGTCTGGCACCCTGATAAGGAAGCAGCGGAAATCGGTCTATGGTGGAAGTTAGCCCTTGAGGCGGACCTTGAAGGTAAGCTTGCATGTGCAGCGAGCAACCCACCATTCCACAATCAGTGACCTGACTGGGTCAATGCTAATGTCCGCCAACAGGATACCTTAACTACATCTTCAATATCGTAGTAGGATGGACTCCGGAGGAGACCAAGTCGTATGCCGACCAAATCAAGAAAGAGTGGAACAATCCCAATATTCACAGCTATATCATGGCACGCAGCGCATGGGGAAGGAAGCCAGAGTAGGTCCCAGTGGACACTCAAAAGGCTAGATGATTGTGGACTGTTCCTGTGGGTTTAGGCACGGATTTTGGAATCAAACTTGAACGACGTTGATAACCCCCCTGTCAACACCCTGCCAGGCCCGCCAGCCAACTGCGGGCCACCCTGCCCAGCCTTGTGCCCTGTGCCGGCAATCTCTGAGAATCTGGCCAAGATCCACCTTCTTCTTTCTTTCCCAAACAACGACCTTTCACGAGTCACACTTGTGCCCTCGAACCGCCCGCATCACCAGGTCAACCTGGAAGCAATCACACCAGCCAAACAACACCAAGACTACCCATACTGATGGCAAGGGATTCTTTCCCAAGAGAGATAATTGTCGAGTCCAGTGGCGTTCTCTTCACCGCCTTCGAGATTCCAATCGCGGGGTTCATAAGACCGACCGAACTCAAAGTAGTCTCAGTTCAGATCTCAACTCACCATCCATCTCACCACCCCACCAAAGTAACCGTGGCATCTTATCGTAGAGCTTCACTCCCAACTTCTTCAGATACCCGAGTCTCACATTCGTCGGCGACCTCGCAGCCAAGCAGATATCCCAACGGTCGATACCAACTGGTAGGACGGTCAGAAGCTTCCAGAGCCATCCGTGTGATTAATCCGTCCCGCCCAACCCCCGCAAAGTAAGTGTTTCAAATGTTTTCATTTACCAACTCACCCCTCCATCTTACTATCAACTAACTTCCCCTTCTTTGCCCAGGTGGTCAAGAATGTCATCATCAACTTCGACAAGACCTCCATCCCCATTCGAGTCTCCTGACGGTGCCACGTACGATACCAGAGGCAACGATACGATTAACAGCAAGACCGACTGAAGTGGATAGAGTAAGTGACAGGCCACCTTGATCCTGTATCTTTGCAGATGGGATGTGGCGGTTGAAAACCAAGCTTATTTGAACGCCACCTCTTGACGTCAGCAACCGACGGATTCCCCCACGCCAGAAGTAAGACAGATTCAATTTTTTTTCGCATGTTTCATATTCTTTCCTCCTACATCAACCTCTTAACATCCACGGGAAAAAAGCGGAAAGAAGAATAGAAACCACGTTTTTGTCTTCTTGTCATTTTCCTTTTCACTCCCTTTCTTTTTTTTTTTTTTTTTCCATTTCTCTCATAATGGCATATTTGGACTGTAGGAGAGACCTCAGCGCAAGGAAAAGCTCCTCGCCGGCACCCGCAGCTGCCCCGACCCCGCTCAGCGCTGAGGCGCAAGACGCAGCTGGCATTCTTCCTGCAACCCATTGGACGGAGCAACCGGTAACTACCTCAAGCGCGTTCCTAGTCACAAAGTTGGCTTGCACTTGCTGATACGTCCACCCATGTTTGCAGCTTCCCGAAGAGGATGTCGACGATGCGGCGTCTAGCCTCGGCTCATTCAATTCCACCACAACTTCTCTAAGCTCGAGCATTTTCCAGTACCGCGAGGTCCACGGGAGAACGTATCACGCCGAAATTGGTAGCGCGAGGCATGGCAGCCCAATGACCAACGCCACGTTGATGCGATGGAGATTGTGTAAGTATCTGCACAATCCTCCGGCAACGCAGCCCTACCTTCTTGAATAAAACAGCTAACAACTGGAGAAGGCATCACGCCATTATGGTACAGCTGGGAGGAAAGCTCTTCTTGTCGCCACTCGAACAAAAGAAGGTTCAGAAGGTACTGGATATTGCGACGGGTTCTGACCTGTGGGCGATGTAAGTCTTGTCCTCTACGTTGTCTTCTGTTTCATGATTTACTTGACTGCCTATCAGACGGCTTACTTGACCGCACATGGATGGCTTACTCAATTGCATATTCAGCGATTTTGCCGACGAATTCCCCGATGCTGAAGTTATAGGAACTGATGTCTCCCCTATCCAACCTTCTTGGGTACCCCCGAACGTTAAGTTTGAGCTAGAGGATTGCAACCAGGAATGGACCTGGCCTGAAGATACGTTCAACTTTATTAACCTACGTTTGCTCGCAGGCGTTGTTGATGATTGGGATGTCCTCTTTAGGAACGCCTATCGAGTTGTTAAGCCCGGAGGCTATGTGGAGAGTTATGGTACGGGATGTCGATTCTTGTGTAACGATGGGACAGTGAAGGAAGGTAGTGCCTTTGACCAATGGGTTAAGGTCTTTCGGGAGGGTGGTAAAAAGCTTGGAAGAAGGTTTACAGTATACGAAGAGGATCTCCAGCGAAAGGAATGGAGGCAGCTGGGTTTATTGATATGGAGTTCAAGGATATTCAAGTCCCGACAGGTAGATGGCACCCCGAGAAGGAAGCATTGGAAAGGGATCTTTGGTGGAAGCTAGCCCTTGAGGCGGACCTTGAAGGTAAGTTCGCTTGTGAACAACACCCTTGCCACTCCCGCCCCTCCCGCTTCCTTAATGAGCATTGATCCAGTTAATCCTGACAATAAGCTCTAGGGGACATCAACTACCTCTGGCATTCCGTCCTTGGTTGGACACCGGATGAGGCGAAAGCTTTTGCCCGTCATATGAAAAGGGAAATAAATGATCCCAATATCCACGGGTATTTCATGGCACGTGTTGCATGGGGTCGCAAGCCGGAATAAGTATCGCGACAGCAGGAACAGCTCTTTGGAGCCACATTGAGCCCTAGGATAGATACGTTTCTGAGCTCTTTGGGATAAGGTCGGCGAGATGCGTTGCAGTTTGGAGTACATATAACCGCCGCTTTCTATCTGGACAATGACAAGACAATACGCAGTGCATTTTCTGTCAACAAATCAGGTCTCCTTGATGCGTCCCCATCTCCCCCGGTCGCTACTTCCCGGTGTTTCCGTCCGTGAATTGTCCTGACAGTCACGTCCACAGCAATGAAAGCCACCAAGCCCCGCACGTCGTTCTTCACAACCCTCTGGAACGCAGCCCATATTGTCTATCCGACGTCAAATACCCGGCATCCCATATGACTGGATCCTGCTAACACTCAATTCACAGCGCCGATCACGGCACTTGCCCAACGGCGTACGGTACATCCCGCTTCGGCTCGGGTACTCTCCGCACTACATCAAGACAAAACAGATCGACAACGGCATCCTGAATTTGCCGCCAACCATCGATGCACTTCCCTTCCAGCGTTCCTGCACGTCTTGATTACAACACAGGATCATATGGGACTTCAACAGACAGCGACTGGACCTCTGGTCATTGGATGCCATTTCTATGTTCCACTGAGAAAGGGCAGACGTTGGTAACGGTATATATTATGGTATCCCTCAGCACTCCCTAAGATGAGCCTCGAGCGACGCCAATGCTCCTCCTTACCTCAGCCCCCCTTTGTGTCTAGCATCAACACAAAACCATGGCTCGACCTACTCTCCCAGCCTGCTTTCTAGCAGCACTATCATCCACCCTCCCTTTGCTCTCCTCCGCCACCGCCTCCGCCTCTACCTCAACCATTAGCTCACAATGCACCCGCTCCTTCCTCAAATTCATCACCTCCCAATACATTACCGCCCCAATCCCTCGGTGATTCCACCGCCTTCATTACCTCTCTTCTCACACCAAACTCTGGCAACCTCACCAGCCCCGGAAACCTCACTTCAATAACGCCCCGTCCATACTCCAACACCACAACTCCCTTCCTCTACAAAGAAAACGAACACCCCCTCCCCCCCACTCCCCCAACTCAACCCTTTCCATAACCCTCAAAATCGACTTCCACCGCTCCGCCCACGACCCGCGCCGCTGCGCGACTTTCACCGAACTCATCGCCGCCAGCAACACCAGCCATCTGTTACGATCTAATCAGGGATCACTTATGTAAGCTAGATCAGATAGAGCCAACAGACCAACCAGGGGGGATCCGAAGGGAGAGGACACGAAGGGAGAGGACCCGGAGGCAGGATCCGAAGGGAGAGGATCCGAAGGGAGAGGACCCGAAGGGAGAGGACCCGAAGGGAGAGGATCCGAAGGGAGAGGATCCGAAGGAAGGACCCGAAGGAAGGATCCGAAGGGAGAGGACTCGAAGGGATGGGTCCATGGCTCGGGTCCCCGGGAACCCGAGATGAAGGTTCGGGTCCATGAAGACCGGTATATAAAGACGGCCTTCCCAGGCCTCTTTAGATACTGGCTCTTCAG
>RAON01000273.1:0-28845 GCA_009805295.1 Neurospora sp. FGSC 6877
CTCGGCGCTGTCAGACTTGTCGATGCAGCATGTGTCGACCCAGAAGAATTTCAGCCCATCGCGCCAGGCTTGGTCTCCGCAAAAACGAATCTTAGCGTAGCCTGCTTTGTTCTTGCCTGTACCGTCCGTCATGTCTTTGAAGAGGACCTCTTCGGGACCCCATGTATGTGAAAGTATCGCATACGGTGGAATCTTGTTGTTGGGGAGGTCCTCCGTCAGACGGACCCCGCCGGTATCGTCACGCTCCAGGAGTCGCATTGCAGAGTTCGCCAGGCTCAGCTCCCTCGGCAGCTAATCATACAAATGTTCGATGATGGGAAAAGGCTCGCAGGCGTTGTGAGCGGACGGATTATGTTGGCGGGACTGTAGGCACAGTAAATCAGCAGTTGAAACTAGGGGAATTGCTCGACAGACGAGAACTACTTACTATAAGTAACTGACAAAATTCGTAACGTATATCTCGGTGGGTTGAAGGTGGTTGCTGTTGTCTTTGTTTCAAGGCGCTGCCTTTGCCTGGATCACCAATTCCGCACGACTCAGACTTCCACCATACCCGACGCGAACTGAGTAGAGGTATCGGGCACAGCCTCTTCGGCACAACCTCTTCGACACAGCTGTCTTGCAAGCAGAAGACTCGCCAATATCGCGTTGGGTACATCGTTGGGCATAGATGATTGAGAGGCCCAGGGCGCCAAGCCTGGAAAGGAAAGGCGTTGGGACATACATTGGGGGGCCTCTTCTCAGCCTTTACTGTAATGGAGAGCTGCTCTGAGTGGATGGGGGAGAAGGCAATGCATTGGGAAGATGGTCTTGATTGGATGCTTGCTCGCTCTGATGCCCTCCACATCACGTGGTTGAAAGTCACGGTGAGCTTCAGAGAAGAAGGTACATTCAGGAACGGTGAGGTGAGGAAAGGAAGGTGTGAGCGTAGACGAACTTTCCGAATGTGAAGCCTCAAAACGAAATCCCAAGATTAACACAGCGGGTTAGGGTTACCGGCGAGCACCGAGAGGAAGTTTTGCCCAGGAACGTAGAACTGCCGGGAGAGGGTTCCATTGCGGCTGAGACTTTTGCCCTCAAGGTCCAGATAGAACGTGCTGGACGGTGGGATCGAGGAGAGGAAAACCCGAGATATGTCGGAGTTTGCTGCTGTCCCAGAACGCAACTCAGTGTGGAGTTAGTGTATCTTATCCTGTCTGGAGGGCAATTTTGTTGCCAAACTTCAGATTCAAATGCTTGGTGTTAAAATCGAACTGGTTTGGGTCAGATGTCAGGGGCTTGGCAAACGGGCAATGTCAGCCCTACCGACAATAATAAACGCTGCCGGTATTCAATATATTGAGGTGACATTCATCTGAAATCGTCCGAGAAAATATCATAGTTTGAAGTTGTGATACGCGAGTTGGCCTTTGAGCTTCGGTTACAGTATTCTGAGCTAGAGCTGTGGTTGCCTTGCCGTTCTCAACGCCGCCGTCACCTTGTTTCGCAGCCCTGGCATGCAGCTCTCTCAGCCAATCGATTCGTCTATAAAGGTATTGGCGGCTGCGCCGGCAGTGTGTTGCAAGCCAACCGCTATGGTTGTGATATGCAAGGATGGAAGGGAAGAGGTAGGCTAATGAAGGCAGATGAAGAAGGTAGGTTAAGGCAGGTATATGAAGGAGGTTATTGTGATTAGTTTGTCGTAGTGGATTACTAAACCGTGATCCAACAAGATAAGAGCGAGAGATTCCCTTGCCACGCTCTCATCTGCATACACATAACTGGGCCGAGAAGTACTAGGAACCAATCAGGAATGGTCTTCTGACCGAGTGCAATCTTGGTGTTACCCGTGTAAAAGATCTAGCCGCAGTGTCAGGACGGTCTACTTTGCTCATAATCCGCCCAATTATATCAATCATTTTAGCGCTGGCTCCCCACTCACCGTAATGCCTCTGTCCGAACGATATAGATATGGGAGGAGGTTGTTCAATATTTTGACCCTACCACGTGATTAAAAGACCCGGTTCATATCCTTCCAACTCCCATACATAAGCTGCCCCTCACTGGCTTATCTATGGGAGAGCGGACGGGATCCCGAGTTTTCCAGTGGGTATGGTCGTACGTGCTTGGTGGTAGACAGAAAATGCAATATATTCTCACTGTATCCCTTCAAGAATATCGCCGCGGGGGACACAGCAGTTGGGAAGAACCCCGGCGCCCTCATCTGCCTCTGTAACATTTTGTCTGGGTCTTAACAAGGCACCTTTGAGATCTACCCAATAGCTACTAGGTCAGAATCGTCAAAGGTAAGGAACACGGTGGGCGTGGAGACAATGTCGAGTTTCAAAACACTTGTTTCCAGCTTTACCAAGCCATCCGCAGTAGCAAGAATCAAAGTCCAGAGTCCAGACCGCCTGCGCTAGAAACACCGAGATTCCCCCCATTTCTAGCATGGTCCCATCCCCCACACTCCATCATCCGATGTTTGTTTGCTGCTCAAGACCGTTGCGACGTTCGGAGTCGCGGGGATGTGACTATGTGGGGCCCTCGATATGAGTATCGTTCGAGGTATGGTTTGAGGTTTGGTTTGGTGAGGGGAAGCGGAAAGGGGCTGGCGGAAATGGAACGGGCCGACGAGCTTCAATCAGGGGCAGATGCTCCTTGAAGAGTGAGGGTGTGTTCAAGGTCTCTTGTATGGGAAAGGAGAGTGTGAAGGCACGGTCCGAATCTGAAGTGTCAGAACTTTGAACGTCAAGTTGATGGGTGTCGTTTATCCGAAGAATGACAGACACAAGCCAGTGAGCCCCACTTGTAGGGCATAGCGCATGTAAAACTGTGGATATGGTGTTTTAAGGATAAAATACTCATTTTTACCTTTTTTGACAGGCGATATTTGCCAATTTTGTCGACCTGGGTGTTCCGGTTAAAACGGTTATTATCAGATTTTCGAGTCTACACTGGGAGAAAAACAAAGTCTTTCACAGGCCTCCCGGAGAGAAGCAAAGAAACGTACCTTCTGTTTTTGTCCTGTAAGGTAATCCTATTTAACGTCTTTTGTTTCGAACGTTTTTCATCACATGTATCGACACATTACAACCATCATCGATCTCAACCACCAACCACCATCAACGAACACTAGCAAGCACTTCCCAAACACCAACCAACCAACCAACCAACCGACCAACCCCTGCGTCCATCAGCTGCGCAAACACGTGTGAATCAACGACACCTTCCAAGACCATGAACCACTCAACTCAACGCACATGCTACTGATCGCAACATTGGTTCAGTCGTTCGTTCGTTGGACCGTCTGCCCTACCCGTGCCATCAACGAACAACAACAAGCCTTTTATACCATTAACCACAAATGGCCGCCTGCATCGAACAACCGAGACAACTCCAGTACAACCCCACGGGGAAGCGTCCCTGCATGGCCGGTCTGCAACTTCATTTGCACAACAATCTGTCTTTGCTGGAAAGGAAGGTACCATGGTCCATGGGCACGTACCGATCATTTTCCTTACCCTCTGAGAACAGGTGCTCCAACGAGTGTTCATCACCGTATTGTATCGACTTGTATCATCCGTCCTGGTCCCTCGGTCGTTACTCCCCTCCTTCCTCAAGCCTCAGGTGTTTTGGGAGATGAAGGGAAACTCGGCTACTCCACCGGTGAAAGGTTGAGCAAGCACAATTTAGGCAGGTACCGAATCACTTGTTGGAAGTTGATGATAGGATATAACAAACGCGGCTACGGTTAATAACAAATTTCCCCGTCCCGACTTGCCTCTCCCCCCCGCTCGTCCCCCAGTCCCAGTCCCAGTCCCAGTCCCAATTCCGGTACTAGTACTACTAGTCCCGGCCTTATACTAGTCCCGTCCCCAGGCCGCAGCTCGTGGCTCAAGTCGATGTCGTTCGGGTGTGCAAGTGGACCTATCTGGGGACTCCAGACTCCGGAGGAGTCCAGAAGCTGGGGGTAATTTGGGGTAAGGTGCAGGGATTGTACGTAAGAAAGATACGTGGAGATATTGTGAATCCCGGGACAACTCATACGGCCTACGGAGTCTTGTCCGGGGACTTGATACGGGCCACGAGGGTTGAGTCGAGGAGAAAAACATGTGATGGCCACTCTGTCCCATACACCCATGTGAAGATACTACCCGAGAGATCGGAAGTGGGAATCTAGTAAAGTAACTATTGACTGGATTCGGACGTTGGACCCTTCCAAGCACACAATCTACGTACAATTTGGGGTTTGAAGAAGTGAAGATGGTACGCACTGTGATCTGGACCCTAACTGCTGTTGAATACCCACATGAAGTTGATATGCCAGGTATGTGATGGAAGTGATAGATATGAGCTCTGCGGAGGTAAGGTAGGCAGTGGCTGAGAAGCTACAACGAATACAACGAACACTAACCTACCTAAATAAGTGTGAAAGGGGAATGTTACGCCGCCTGAACCGCGGCCTCAAGACATCCTAAAGTATGTACGCCCTTGGGCACCAACAATTAAAATTCATCTTACACAAACTTTATCAGGGTTCTTACTCTTCACACCCTCCCTTTATTCCCGGCCAGTACAGGACTATCCAGGACTATACTTTTCAGGCCTTCTACGTCCACGTCGGCCGACCCCTAACTGTCTCGTAGTCTCTCGCTGGTGGCGACCATGTCACGTAGCTACCTGGCTACCTTGGTGAAATCGAGATTGTCCAGGACGTAGCACAGCATAGCTCAAGTTCGTCCGTCCCGGTTGAGCCGCTAAGCCGCCGGCCGAGCCGCTGTGTCATCGCTTCTCACCGTTCGGTTCCGTGGTTGATGCTATCATCCCCGTCGGGTAACTGAGAATGGAGATGGAATTCAACGGAACGGTACATATACGGGCCGGGCAAGGACTGATATGACTGTTGAGGTGATCCGATGAGTCGGGGTTCCGTATCTGACTGGCTGCGGCGAACCAGATGCGAGGTCCACGCTCTCGTCTATTGGGTTCAAGAGCAAGCACTCCAGACGACTGTACGGCGCATGTATGTATGTACATACATAGCATCCGTCCAGCGATGCTGGTGCAGGTATATATCATGTCACCTCATATATGAGACGGCTGTTAAACAGGCGGCAGAGCCGCCGCATCGAGCGACATACAGATCGGATCGGCCCTGCAACCTTGACTTTGCAAGGCAATGGACGGCAAGCAGGAAAAGGAGTTCGAGATGTGACAATACAACACAATACTGCGACTCTCGCTTGTCTTTGGCGAGGTTGAAGTTCCCTGTTTCCACCTTGCTTCATCGTCATTCATTCTTGAAGAATTCTTACGCATCCCTTTGAACGAAGCCAAATGTGAGGCCGACTGGACGTCCTTCCTCGGGACGGTAAAGGTAGCGAACCTTCCGGAGAGGAGAAGCTCTTTCACCGGTGACCGCAATGGCTCTCCTCGACAGCGCAGTGGCATCTTCATCCGGAACTTGGAACGAGCCATTCATACCGGTGCAATTCCAGCGGTGATCACTTGTCGAACGTGCCGTGTGCGGAAGCATCATGAATCATGTTTGAGAGATCTGGTTTCGGTCAACAGATCGCGCGATGCCGTGCAGTTGGGTGTACAGTACAAAACCCTCAACTCCGTAAGGTAAGAAAGAAAGAACGAAAATAACACGGAACAGAAAAGCGTTCCCCTTTGTTACAACCGTCGCAACTGAGTTGTTGTCGATGCAGCAGCACCAGCAGCCGCAGCCGCAGCAGTAGCAGCAGCAGTTTGCCTAGCGCTAGTTGCATTTAGTTGTTGCACTGCCCCTGAACAAGTTGCTTGTCCAGCAAAGCACTTTGGTTGGAGAGATGGGAATAGTCGGGCCTATCAGACTTCGAGATCCAGCTGGTTTGAAGTTGCTTTTCGGACCCAATCCGGCCTGGTGTGGCCTCGCTGTCTCGCGCTCTCGCGCTGTTTCAGACGGACCTTCTCACCAGTGGCAGTGAAATCTGAGGTACAGTACACGTGTAGTGGGCGGGCGGTCCAGGGAAAATTGGCAATTGGTGATGGTGATTTTTACCACGGCATCACGTAAACACGTGTCTGTTGTGCAAATGTCTTTGGTTCCTTATGAAATCCTCGTATTGGTGTTTGGCTGCGACGAACGGAATCTTCCGGATCGTACACACAAATCTGTGTTTCGGCATCGCCAAATGGGTCGTATCGTACAACCACCTCTCCAATGCCGCGTTGTATCGTCTGATTGGAGCGACTGTACGATTGTGCCTGAAACTTTGACATACGGTATCAGTAACACGTATCGTAACCATCACTCTGTATCATTGTTACGAACAGTGGGTCCAACGAACTCTTCCTCTCTTTTTCCCCCCAGGCTTTTTGCCTCCTCCTGGTCCCTGGCAGGTAACAGGGCCTGGTAAAAAACAAGCCTGGCAGTATCTCGCTCAACCCTCATCACCCCTCATCCCACTCGCCCACAATCAGCCCGCCCGCAAAACCTCGAGAGACAATTCCAACAGAAAACCCGACGTATCTCCCCAGACCCCCGTTCCGACTGCGCCCGCCCCAGCTCCTTTCGAGTTGCCAATCCCAAGTGGGAAAGAGAGTGGAATTGAACGCTAAGGACCCCCGGGCCCCGGCATGCCCGTGCCCAGCTTTTTTTTTCTGTTTTCAGCGGAGAAATTGCGGAGCCTCCTCAATGTGCCATCGGTAGATGATGCCGAGATCCGGCATAAGGCCGAGGGAGGCACCGCACCCATCAATTGGTTGTTGGTCCGATTTGATCGATTGATCATCCCAGCAAGCGAACCTTGACCGACCGAGGAAGAGAAAAATTTGGTTTTTGATGCCATGCGTGCGATCGCTTGATTGCAAAAAGTGAAACCTGTGGGGGCCGCAACACCAGCAACCACAATTGATTCGGGGAAACACAGAGAAATTTTGGCAAGGAGGATACAGGGTCACAAGGAGGCCATCAAGGTTCCTGCCACGGAGTTTCTGTCTGACTGTCATCCGGGATTTTCTCCATACCTTTCTCCATCGCATGAGCCGTGCTTGACGGTCATGTCAGGGGAAGCCTGCTGTTGCTCCAGAATCGGCGGGTGAATGCAGAGAATGGGGGCGCAACAGCTCGGCGATGGGCCGAGGGAAACTGGAGAGGTGGAGCGCTCTGGAGAATCTGGAGAGAGCTGGAGATGAAGAGATGCCATCGAAACTGGGGAACCGTAAGACCAGCGTAGCGTTCATTCAGGGGTGCATGTTACGATACCAGTGATACCGAGTGTGACCGGCAGTCTTGACTCTGTTCTGTGGGTGAATGTTTGATTCTGCGGCTCAGCTGTGACCAGGACTCACCAGTCGGCCTGAGAATCCTGAATCTCCCGATCACGACCAAAGACCTTACTGGCGAGCTGTGATTCGTCCGCCGTGGTGTTGAAGGCGTCGTCTGCATCTTCATCACCTGCATCTTCGGCTTCGTCATATCCCTCTTCCTCCTCTTCTGGCTCCTCATACTCTTGATCGCTTTCTGGCTCTGGAACAAGAAGGATGTCCTCGCTTCCCTGCCACTGCGAGGGCGGAGGCGGCACGGCTTCGTCGTCCTCTTCCTGCCAACCGTAATCCTCATCGTCGCTATCGGCTATCTCCAAAGTGGTGTCACCCAACTTTCGCTTCGTGCTCGGTGTAGACAAGTGGTTTGGTAGCGGTTCGCTGAAGTCGTATTCGACTGTAAACAAGCCGCTCTGATATATGACATGTCAATAACTAAGCAAACTTGTAACTGGGAGGGGACTAGGTCTACCTCTTCGATATCAAAGGCGCAGATAGTGTCAACAGGTGCTTCGCTAGTCTTCCCATTGAGTTTTTGCACTCCAACAAGACGCAAGCCCTGCACCTTTGCGTCACTGAACGCTAAATTGCGGTACAGCACAAGTCTGGTAGAGATTCCCTGCTCCCATACGCTGGCGTTTATAGCCGGTACAAGAGTTGCTCCCCGTTCTGCCTGCATCATCTTTGTTGCGCATTGTGTGAGAACAACGATAGCTGTGTCTCTCGTGGCGGCAAGTTTCTGAAGTGCGCCGATGATGTACTGCAGTACTTGCAACCTCCGAGCGGAAAGAAATGGAACTTTGAGACTGTCAAACTATTGCCATGCTTTGCTGGTGGAGAGAACGTACCTTTGTTCCCCTTACTATCCACCACCTTCTTTTGCTCTGGTGTCCTTGGGAAGGCATGGTTTACCAGCGCTGATAACGAATCGACCACTATAAGCGATGTGTTTTGCGGTATGCAGCTCGGCGTTGGTCGACATAGAAGAGCAATCAAGTGAGGTAGGCTGGGGCATGTGTAGTGCGTGAGGGCATCGAGGCGCTCATCGACTGTCGCATCTTCCTGTTCCTCTTCCTTGTCCTTCTTTACTTGGGAGCCGAGGACAGAGCGCAGGCGCTCAATTGGGACTCGGTGAAATCCATCTGTATCGGGAAGTCAAGGCGAATGGTTAGTGCGCCCGTAGGTTAGCTGTACAAGAACTGCATAAACGGACCTACCTACCCAAACGACACCTTTGCCCTCACTCAGGCAGTTGGCTGCGAGTTGTATGCTGCATGGTCTCAGTTAGAATGGGAAGCCGCTTGCTTTCCTTCGATGCGAACGGTCAACTCACCCGAAGGCAGTCTTTCCGACGCCGGGAGGCCCCCAAATCTCAACAACTTGACCCTTCTGTATTCCTCCAGTGACTATATCAATGTCCAGACTAGGTTTCAGAGCGGCATCGAGGGCATCCAGGCTGGTAGGGATGAAAGGCGTGTTGTCTCCATCGTTCAGGTCATCCAAGGCATCGGCAGCGGAAACGGTAGGCATGCGATCTTCACGGGATACGTCAGCGATTGGGGATTCACGTCTACGGATATCAGGGCATCTCACGTGTTGAAGGGAGATCATCGAAGCTGGCGACATCATGGCCATGTCTTTCGTGGTAGTCCATCTTGTTCGAAGAGCTCTGGACCGGGCGGCGGCGGGACAGTCCAGTCCGGGGGTAGTAACGGGACCGTCTACCCCGGAAATCGGGAGCGGAGAATAGGGGACCCCCGTTGTTCCCCGGGGGTTGCGGTCACTGTCAAAGCTCGGCGTCGGCTGCTACTGTAGCGCGTACGCCGGAAGGTGGCTAAAGGACACCTGGTGTAGATCCGGGGGAGGGACTCGATGATCGTCGCTGTTCCGGCCGGAGCGCGGGGAAGGTCGCGGTTTCGCAAGTACGTAGCTGGGCCACCTTGGTCTTGCTGGCTTGGTCGACGTCAGTTGTTAGGGAATTGTCGCGACGTTGGAGATGCCAAGTCCAAGATTGTTTGGAGAGCCGGTGCACATCCCGCGGGGAGAGGCTGAAAGGAACGGTACGTACCGTTACGGTAATGGTGATTCAGCGTGCTGGATTGGAATGACGGATGGGAAAAGTGACAAAGACGCATTCACAGCCAGCGACGTGCATGTGCAAGGCAGGCTCCAGGCAGGTCGGGCTCTTTGACAGCATGGCAAACTGCAAGATAGGAATTGATTATCTAATCGATACGTACTGTTACGAACATCCCGTTCCATACAAACCCGGCGGTGATGGAAATTTCCAAGTTTCTTTTCGGTCCGTTGGTCGTCGAACCAGAACAAATCACGACCATCTTCAGCTGATAATCCCACGATCAGTCGCAAGTATGACGTCCTTTCACCTCGATGAATCGGTAGATCTAACGAAGTCCATCGCCCATTACGATAATGCACGATAATTGTCGAGACGGTCCAGATGGTCTACCGCGGCAGCCCAGCACATTGTCAAAGCTGCTAGGGATGCTCGGCATCGGCACTTCCTTGGTGGGAAGTTATTCACAGGCTGGATGATTTCATCCGCATGTGAGCACCGAGACCAGACAGCCCAGAACACGACCTTTCGAAGAGCCAAGTCCCAAGACATGCGAGTCACGTCTTGGTCTTTGGAAAATCTCGATTTGATGCAAATTCCCATGTTGAACACCACGGAACAGTGAATTGATGCCATAACCCTGATTTCCCGTGGCCCTGAAATCTTGAACTCGGCATCCCACTCACATGTCCGACCATTTTCAGGAGTCTTCCCGTCTGGCTGCACTGCTTGTGCTTCGTTATGCCAATCCGGTCATCATTTTACGTGCTTTTTCTTGTCTCGTTTGATGACTACCAATTATTTGGCCATCAGGCTTCGAAAACCGTCCATGCCAACCCAGACTTGCCTAAGCCCCCTTACCTTGGAGAAGAAGAAAAGAACGAAGGAGAGAACATTCTAGCGAGCCCCTTTTGCCCTCCTTCGTGGTAAGCCCAAAGAAGAGCTTTTCGCTTCTTACGAAGCGAAGCAAGGGCAAGTTGCTCCCGTGTACTGTCTTGAAAATGACGATGACGAGGACAGATGATGTTTCCCCGTTCCCCCGATTGACTCAGTATCCCACCTCCCACCTCCTAACCCTCCCAAATCAACCCTGGTGAGAGTGAGGCTCATCCCTTGCTCATGTTGTGGGGTTGAGATCAGCATTATCCCTAATGGGGAAATTAAGGAGAAGTAAACTATGCTCGTAGAGGCATAGCCGGCGTATTTCTCTCCCCGTGGGGTCCGGGGAAGCCGTTCGCCCGTTCTTTTTCGTTCGATCTTCCCCGGAGACACGAGGCTCATCGGTACGGAGGAACAGTAATGGACGGTGAACACTTGAACCCTGTCCTGTCTGTTCCGGCGTGGTTTTTTTTTTTTTTTTTTTCTTCCTGGCCTCACCCTTCCAACTTTCTTGGTTGCCCGTCAAGTTTTTAGCGTCTTGTAACTGCGTGACACATGCAACTGTCTGGCACAAGTGTACAGAACTGCGTATTATGGAGTACGACTTAGTACCGCCCGGGTGGTCAGGCCGAATCCCGAGGAACCTCGAGGGGAAAAGGGGAGGGAGGACTGTGTAAAGGGCTGAGAAGATGAGGCTCCTTGTCTAGACCCTACAGTATCTTGCAGTCTGATCCCCTGGCCCCTGACAGGGAATTGTTGAAGAAAGATGAAAGATCTCCACATGGAATTTTGGTGTTGAAGAAGAAAGGGGCATGTGACATGGGGAAGAATAATTGTCCCCTTGGTTCATGAGTCGTTGAAGTGTCTCTTGGTCAGCCGTTAATTTGGACCAAAACCTACGCCAAGCCTTAGCCAAACGAAGCTCTAGTATCGATGATTGAACGCCATCGAGCACTGTTCTGTTCCTTTGAGTGACGTTTCTTTTAGTGCCGTTGTTAGTCTTCTCCATCGTTGAATGTTCGAAGTCGAGCGATATGTTCGTTTGTTGCTTTTCGGTGCTTCCGGTATGATAGGCCGCCGCGATGCGGAATCTTCGTCAGCGCTAAGTGATATCACAAGTATCATGAGCACGAGCATCATCATTCGTTACGCGGAAGGTGTCCGAGTGTCATATGAAGTCCATCACGCGGCGGATGAGTTCCTCCAGACGAGTCTTCTCTCTCACTTGCCTGACGAACGTCTAGCCAAGATGAGTAGCGAACGAACTAACCATCATAAGGAAAAACTGTAGACGAATGGCGAGTTCAAGGCCCCAATGTTGTTTCTGTAACATCTCACAAAATGAAATGCTTGATGGCTTGTTGCCAGCTGGTTGGCTCGACTGCACTCACTGATGAGCTCACGATCCTTCTGCATCTTCGGAGCGTTCTCCCTTTGGATGTCTCTGACAGGTCCTTGACAGTGATGTATGTCGGAAAGGGCACCCGGGGCCCGGATCTGCGACCCCTGTCTAAACCCAAATAGGATACCGCGAAGCAGCTGCAGTTGTGACTTGTGTGGTTCGAACGTGGGGCCCCTTTGTCTTGCGTTCGGTTCAGTTCCCATCCGCTATGAGGACGACGTTCAAAGGCGTTCTTGATGAAATGGTGCCGCTCCCTGTAGATGCGAATCTAACGAACACGGCTTGCTCCAACGGGATGAAGCCTCGAGTTTGTTCAGAGGAGTTGAAAGCGCGAAGGTAGTGAATGTGACGGGGTGATGTTTCCTTGGCGCTAAGAAATGTGGAAATTTGCCCAGGGATGAGAAGCCGGGGGTTGACATCACCGACATCACCGGCGGCGATTACCGTTCGGAGAAAAGGGACGGAATGAATTCCATCTCTCTTCCTTTTCTGGCCTAGGGGGCACATCCCCCAACTTTCAACACACCGACCCCCAATCCAGCATCATCATAAGCTCTCCATTGAGATGTGAGAGCCTTTCATGTGATCGGAGGGGCATCATCTATTCCCAACTCCCCGCTCGCTCGTCGATGTTTTTGAAATCTGCCCATCATCAGCTACCACGCAGCACCAAAGGTATGATAAGGGTCAACTCTTGCTCCTCAGTTATTTCCCGGATCATCGTCGCAATCTCCTGCGTCTCCTTTCGCTGGGTCCAAGACGATCACCTCACCTTGGCTTCGCCTGAGTGACTCCTGAATGGAACGTACCTGTTGCGTGCACGGGCAGGATGCATCGCGGGCAAACAATTGACCCAGATCTGATCCCAACCACTCGGCGGCATTGGCTATACCAGACAATTTGGAAATGTGTCAAAGTGCTCAAACTCACGATGGTGGGCCAAGCTTTGCTCGGTGCGACTCGGCGCTTTCTGTCTTTGATATCAACAAATTGGGGGACGACAAGGGGAGCAGCAGGAATGCACGACTGAAGCTAAAAAGCTTGTCGTGGAGATGTGTCCGGGACGGTGGATACGATAACTGGGGATGGACTTTGGACAGCCAATTGCTCCAGACACGTGTACCGACCTTGTAAGATTCATCTGGGCGGCTGTACGTACGGTACTATACATCAGTACGAGCAGGTATCTTACCCTTTGGTACCGCAACGTATACTACTTTATGAGAAGCGCGGGCCACCGTATTGCGCCATACATATACACACGGCCAAAACCCGGCATGTCATTGGGGGCATTACGACCGCCTGTAACAGGTGGCCCCAGCGCTCTCTTTCAGGGCTTCCTTCTACAAACAGCCTGCACTAAGGTGGACGTAGAGTTTGATGGCGAACGGTTTAGGTAAGAAACACCAACTGCGGATCCGTCGGGTAAATGCGTATCGCACGACCGACCGTGTCGTCGCTTCCTTCTGAAGCCCCACGACAACAGCTGCTATCCCGGCGAAGCGAACCATCGAGAACCACAATTCTCTTTGCCAAAATGTGGCAATCGCGGAGGAGACTCGTGACATGAAAATCCAAATTGCAGAAAAAGTTTTCTCTTCTCGAAAAGCTTTCCGGTCTGCCTTCTACCCGAGTCGCTCCTTCCTTGCACTTTTCTCTCCCTGCGTCCGTCGTCCGTTGGTTTTTTTCTTGTTTCTTTCGCCGCTGCCGCGGAGCTTCGGGGAAACTCCAGGTATTTATTCGGCCTTTCTGTGGAGGCTTTTGGTAAACCTTTCACGATACCGCCCCATACCTTCAACCCCAGACTCGGTCTGGAGTCGGTCAAACAGACCAATGACTCGCGCTAGCGGTATCTTTCTTTCACCTTTGCAGCTGTGGACGGAAAATGCCTCTCCGCAAATTCACCGTGACCATTCCGGGGAAAGCAGTCGTTCCTGTCGCTCACCTTTGACCGGGACGGTTACCCTTGCCGTGTCAGACCGATACGGTACCGACGGAAAGAGAAACTCGTCGCAAACAGCCTATGTACCGGGAAGACGGCTGTCCGACACGGTGAAGAGAATGCGACAGGTTCTGGATATCTTTAAAAGTTCGGTGAGATGAGCGTTGGCTCTCCCCATAATTCAGAAGCCGAGCATCCCGCTTCCCCAGAACCTGGAGTACGGAGATCCGGAGACCCCGTACTTGCGACTCGAACGGACTTACCGGAGCCTCATCGTCAAGCCCGCCACAACACAACAAGTCAAGCCTCATGCTCTGGGCCTTGCATCACATGAGAACTCGATTCAATCTTAATGCTGTCCACGCCCAGGATGATTATCACGACTACCACGACCCATATGACTTTACAGAGTTTTGAATCTGCATGTTGACCTAGGCCTACGAGAAAAGCTTCCTATTCAGGCTAGCGTTATCGCGATGACGGAGTAAAGCTTTCCGTGTGCCTGAACCCCGTGGGGACTTGTGGATACAACACTTTACAACCTTGACAATCCAGCTGTTGCTCGTGTCATTGCGTCAACAGCACAGAGACTGAGACACAACTAAACCTATGAACCCGTGAACGGGTTTTCCAAGAGACAGACAGGAACTGGTTCCGATCCGGGTCGTTGGTGGTGTCGGCTGTCGGATATTGTGGTGGGTGGTAGCCTGTGATGGATGGCGTGCAAATGAAATGATAACGCTTGAACATGTCGAGAGAGTGTGACCGAAACCCCCACGTCGTCGCTTTGTTACAGTGACAAGGCGTGGAATGGCGCGCCATCATCCGAAGGGTGGAAGAAACAAGGGACTTTGGCCGAGCAACAATCCCAAGATACGGTACCGTAGCACTTGATCGTAGGCGAGGACCTCCGACGACCACCTGAGGCAAATCCCGGCCGACCCTGTGAAGCACCTCGCCGTCGACAAGACAATAGCGTTTTAGGGAACAACAACCTGTCTCGACTTGGCCTCTTAACCCCGGCCTGATGCTCGCCAGCGTCTCACCGAGGTAGACGAGGCCAATCTCGCTCCTTCACCTCTTTTTAGACAGTCCGGAAGGTGAAGTGGCGCGCTTATCATTAGACTTGTAGGAATTTGGGAAACTTACCCCAGGTTTCGGCTGAGATAAGGCTCTGGACCCGTGCCCGTCTGGGCATTCTTCTCCAGCCGGAGCTGTAGCACATCACAGGGAATAACCGTTTGGGCGATAGGGAGACAAAGGGGATTCTTCACTGCAACTTTCACCTCCCACGGCATGTCTCCGAGCCAAAAAGGAAGAAACAAGCAAAACAGGGCAGACGCTCACCGTCCCGCAGACCGTCTGACTCTGGAGGACGTCGGGATGTCTCGGAGCCAACCACAAGGAGACAGAGTCCAAGTGTACCTTGATGAGCAACCCCAGGCTGCGGCTAACGAAAGCGGCTGGCCTCCCCACAATCTGGGGCCTTCCACGCTTTACGCTTTGGGACTTGGGCATGGAAGTCTTATCTCTATTGGCGCCACCCCTCGGGGCGCGCCTGTCTGCTTTCTCTCTCTCTTGCCTGTCTGCTGGGCGAGGGTCACTGCCGGAGCATGATTTCACATTTCCGTCAGGTCGGTCGTACTGTGGAGCATCCTCCACCCCCAAAACATGGGGAACTGAACGAGATGAGTCTGGCACCATGATGGCTTTGGGCTAGGCGGTCACCCTTTCGAGCTCTCACAAGCAGATCCATCATGATCGAACCAGCCCCCACATGCACAAAGTCTCAACTCCTTCCTCGTATGGATAAAGCGGCAAACTTTAAACTCAGCTTTATGTGCCAGGCGAGTTTGACGTGATTAGACTGGGCCGGGGCCCTTGAGATCTGCCATGCCTACGGCGGATGAAGGGGAGACGGCCGAAAACTGGCGAGAACAGTGGTCCTCATGACGCGATTGTGTCTGTATCTGACGGTCTTGCAAGACAAGGGAGCCCAGACAGGCAGACACACAAAAGGACAAGGTCGTCCACCTCGTCGACGGCTACCGCCCAACATGTGTATGGTTCTCTCGAGAAGAAGAGGCTTTCTCGTCGTGACCGGAAAAGGAAGCCCTTAAGTGTCTGTCTCCCAAAATTGCAACAGCTGTCTTGGCCCGCATCCTGTTGTGCTCCCCTCAACATGCTGGCGGGGAGTGACGAGCAGGTCGGGATTGTGATGTGTCGACTTTAATCTTTGACAATTCTGGTCGCCCAACCTGACGAGTGAGACCAAATGAGTTTTTCTTTGAAGTGGAAGCACAAGTAAAAAGAGACGAGAAGCTGAATATTGACAGCTAGCTGGGACTTGACGCCCAACTCCCGTTCGATAATGGATCTCATCTCATGGCAATGTGAAAGCTCAGCCACCGTCCTCACCGCCCCCAAGCCCTTTCTGATCGGCCTGATTCGTAACGTCTCCTCCAGGCAGCTTACACAAAATGTCTTTTGGCATGATGCCGGCTTTGCCCCAGGAGAGAAGCCTCGACGTATGCCGGCCTTGACCCTTTTGATGCAACGTTAGAAGCCCTTCACCTAGCCATTCAATCTGTCTCGAGCTTCCAGTTTCAGGCAGAGTCAAGATGTCCCAAGCCATGCCCAGCCAGCCAGCGTGTTTTGCTTGCGTTGATCTATGGACAAAAGGGCCAAATAGAAGCTGCGCAACCTCTTTACACGAGGATTGGCGCCAAGATGGAGCCCCGAACTCCAAAATATTTCGCAAACGCCCTTTGCCATTTTCACACCAACGCAAGCCTTATCATGAGGTCAGTGTCTGTTTCCTGCTCGGATTTCCACTTCACCCCACCATTTTCTCCATACCCATCCAGAGATTCCCCCGCGGGCCCCCGGATCTGTTTATCAGCCGACCATGCCATACAAGCCCCCTTTCCAACCGATTGAGAGGCAGGCAGAGCATGATACAAAAAGAGGAAAAGTGATTGACAGCGGACGTGGAAGAAGTCTGGCTGCGAGCTCGGTTGCACGCCATCCAGAGATTCAGACGACTGCCAGGTGTACCTGTACGGTCGGTACTTGTCTAAGCGTAATGTCGTGTAATTTTCCAGCAACGAAGTCCCTCTGAACCCACCAACGTCAACCCACGTACCCCAGCGCTACCCTGCCGCGCCTTCCTGACACACTGGCTAAATTTGCAACAGCCCCCCGTGGAGGTCTGGAGGGGCGGGCTGCAGAATAGGCGAGCAAGGCTACAAGGTACCTACATAAAGTTACTTTAGCGCGGCATTGAGTGCTGCGTATCGTATTGTACACGTACGATGGCATATGTACAAGCCTTCTCCATTGCATTCTCAAAGTAGACTCGACGTTAGGAACGCATGCCGAAGAAGCGTGATCATGGATGTGCTGAACTTCTTGAGTAAAGTGCATGAGGTGCGAATTGGGTTGTGCATTGCCCAAAGCGGTTAGCAGCGAGCAGCGTTTGGTGGTGAGGGTTGTCAGTTACCTCTACGTATTTACAATCTTTCGTGTTTACGATATTACCCCGTACGGGTACGATTATAACAGATCCGCCTCCACTGGGCACCTGCACCTTCCAGGTTCCCCTTCTTCCCCCTGGCATCCCTCCAGCCCAGTCGCCAGTCCTCTGGCCTGTTTCTGCCCGCGAATCTGTGCCCGTCCTCCAGGTGTTCCTTCCTCGTTGAGTCGTCGCTACGCCCACCCGGCCCACTCCACGCCCTCACTGGCCAGTCCTGTCCCACTGTCCACACATGCCCGCCTGTTGCCCCATGTCAGTCCGGCTGTCAGACCGCCCATCCCCCATTTAAACCAGTGCGGCTCCCCCAAATAATCTCTTCCCGCCGTTTTTCGTCACTACTTCCCCATACCACTCAGCGTTCCCCAACAATCACTCAACCCGCGCCCGCACCACAGACGGCACTTGACCTTATCAAGGAAGACAACACACCACTACATACCTCTACGAGCCAACACCAACAAACACCTGCTCCGATCTCCACACCAACGCTCCGATCTGCGATCCCTTGACAACACCATCGTCAAAAATTTTTAACTTCGGGATTTCGCAGTTTTCGGCGCAGCAAACAACAACCCAGCGGAAAACGAGCGAGGGGGAAAAAGAGGGATTTCTGTCACGAACGTTTGGCGAACTTTTCCCTTACCTCTACTCCTGCAGCTGCACGCAAGCGAGCGCAATCGCTCAATCGGAAGATCATAAACACAACATCTCCAGGACGTTAACTGGGACAACTAGGTCCCAAGAGGAGGCGGATCACATGCAACGCGTACAGTCAGCAGTAGATTTTTCCAATCTGCTGAATCCATCGGAATCAACGGCCGAGAAGAGAGATCACAGCGGCTCCCCAAGACAACAAGCCACACAACCACAACAACAGCAACAACCACAGCCCGAAGCAGACATGGCGACAGTCGGTTTGTTGCGCCCCAACGGGCCCCTGCCTGGTGCCCAACCCACTGAACCCGCCAACGAGCTCCCACGGCCTTACAAGTGCCCTCTGTGCGACAAGGCTTTCCACCGCCTGGAGCATCAGACAAGACACATTCGCACACACACAGGAGAGAAGCCGCACGCGTGCCAGTTCCCGGGGTGTAGCAAGAAGTTCTCGCGTTCGGACGAGCTGACTCGGCACTCGAGGATACACAGCAATCCCAACTCGCGGAGGGGAAACAAGGGCCAGCAGCAGCAGCAGCATCCCCTTGTTCACAGTCACGGGTTGCAGCCGGACATGATGCCTCCTCCCGGCCCCAAGGCCATCCGCTCTGCTCCCCCTACTGCCATGTCCTCTCCCAACGTGTCACCCCCTCACCACTCTTACAGCCCTTACAACTTTGCTCCCTCGGGTCTCAACCCCTATAGCCATTCCCGTAGCTCCGCCGGCAGCCAAAGTGGCCCTGATATCTCGCTCCTCGCGAGGGCCGCCGGACAAGTTGAGCGGGACGGCGCCAGTCATCATCACTTTCAGCCACGATTTCAGTTCTACGGAAACACTCTGCATGCCGCCGCGGCTTCCAGGAATCAGCTCCCTGGGCTCCAGGCTTATCACATTTCCAGGCCGCACTCCCACGAGGATCACGACGACCACTATGGCCAGTCCTACAGGCATGCCAAGAGGTCGAGGCCCAACTCGCCCAACTCGACAGCACCTTCTTCTCCAACATTCTCTCACGACTCGCTATCGCCCACTCCCGATCACACACCACTTGCTACTCCTGCTCACTCGCCTCGTCTGCGCCCTCATCCTGGCCTTGAGCTGCCCCCTTTCAGGAATCTCTCCCTGGGCCAGCAGCACACGACGCCTGCGCTGGCTCCTCTCGAGCCCGCTCTTGATGGGCAGTTCTCGCTTACCCAAACTCCTCCCGCTGCAACCAGGAGCAATGGCATGTCCTTGACCGACATCATCAGCCGACCTGATGGCACTCAAAGGAAACTTCCTGTTCCGAAAGTTGCTGTCCAGGATTTGCTTGGACCAGCCGATGGGTTTAACCCAAGTGTCAGGAGCTCTTCGTCTACCAGCCTCTCTGGAGCGGAAATGATGGACAGGTTGTAAAGCAACATCAGCGAACAACCTCGATCTTTGGAACTTGTTTGATAACGACGAATGATAACAACTAGCGGGAACTAGCGGGAAGATATAGAAGGATACAAAGTTTGGCGTTCAACGGGTCGATTCCTCTCATCACACTTTGGGTTGCCACTGGTTCTTGGCTAGGAGCTGGCGGTGGAGTATGGCTTGCATGGAGAGCTTTTGATCTTTTTTTGCTTATACACTCGTCTAATAATTGTCGGCCAAAAAGGGATGGATCATTTGGTTGGGCTCTTGCTAGCGGGCGAATGGCATTGGAAACCGGACAGTTGGCACAGCGAAATCTTTTTTAAATTGGTTATGGGCTACTGGGAACATTATAGAATTGGGGAGGCATCCATTTGCTTTTGGGATTAGGAAATATTTCCTTTCTACATCTGTGTTTCATCATATTCATCGGCGTGTTTTTTCTTGCGACGGGATAGATTTGGCTTCATCACATCACATCTCCCATCTCTCTGGTCATGGTAGACAGGCAGGCAGGAATTCAAAACGAGAGACACCTCTCTTCTTCATTTTGTCATCAAGCGGTTCAAGATTTGGGGACATAAACGTGGAGTCGGAGTGTAATCTTCAGTGCGCCTGGTAAACAAGAGGGTGATTAAAGCAAACAAGCAATACACTAGCTTACTTCTGGGGTATTGCACCCGCGTTTACTCGAACAACAGTCTTTTTTCCACTTGCTCGCATGGGTGATGATGATGTTTCATCTTTTTTTGATAAATCCCCCCTGTCGCCTTCGAAGCGGTGGGTATCATATCATTACTGATTGATGATTATCAACACAGTAGCCTTTTCTGCCTACTCTCCTGGTACAAGGTAAACTGTCATGCCATTGCAAATAAGTCTCTGTGCGCAACTCGAATGTGTCTCCCGAACTGTGTCTCAATTCATCAACCGTGTGACACAATCCAGTCCGGGGTTACGAAAAAGTTCGGGGCGGGCTGGCGGGCAGCAACGAATTCAGCTGTTCTTTTCCCCTCCGACTCATATCTCCTGCTAAGAAAGAAGGGGAGGAGAAGGGGGGGGGGGGGGGGGGGGGGGGGGGGGGGGGGGTCATCCATCCCATCCGAAACGTTACTTTTTTTTAATGACCTTTACCCCGTACTTTCCACTCCAACCTTTTGTTGCTGATCAACACCACACCATCCCGCACAACCATCCCACACCAAGAACTTGCACTAGTGGCATTCAATATTCCATCTGACACCCAACAGCCCGGCATTGATGAGGAACCATGGGGACCATGGGACCAATGACTGATGCCCCCCACGCTAAGTACAGTCTTGTAATGGAAATGTCGTGCC
The DNA here is from genome assembly GCA_009805295.1 of Neurospora sp. FGSC 6877. NCBI lineage: Eukaryota > Fungi > Ascomycota > Sordariomycetes > Sordariales > Sordariaceae > Neurospora > Neurospora sp. FGSC 6877. Next base: position 20,522 of record RAON01000273.1, read on the forward strand.
CAGATTTTGACTTTTTGGCTTGGAAGGCTGGTGTGGTGCAGTACTCTCTCTGTACAGTACAGAGAGGGAGTCAGATAACGTTGGCGGCACCTCACTCGTTTTCTTAATTTTTTCCGATCCGTTTTAGGTTGTTGGAAACATCATTGTGTTTCGGTAGCCGCTGGCTCATCCATCCATCTCGAGTATGTGAGTGTGTGTATGTGCGCAGCGATCAGCCGGAGGATGTTTCCGACCACATGCGCCCCATACATTTATCTACGTATATGATACGAGTGACCCACCCAAGGAATAACGGAGACCCGGGTGACCCGAGCGGCGTCTTCAGCTGCGCGCGGGTTTTTATCGATAGTTCAATCTGGGAAATCTTTGGGATTGCCTGGGGTGGGAAGGTGTACCCGAGAAGAGTTCAAGGTTTGCTAATACATACAGATTGCGCAATCGGTGGCTGCTTCGATGGAATGTACGCTAGTAGGCTCCTCATCAACGAGACTCCAAGTAAGTAGCTCGGTGGTTTGCACCTCCGACACTTTTACAGTTTGGGCTTAGTGAGTTGAGCACTTCGCGTACAGTGAGCTTGGCTTTCGCCTAGTCTTGCTGTTTGAGCAGGTTAGTTAGCGAGGCATTACGTTTCGACTTTCAAGTTTCTTCTGGGTTACCCCAATGTCTTGGAGTTTTCTTTTGAGGTAATGCCGTTGCAGTGAAACTGTGGAAGGAAGAAAGAACTGAAGGGACTAACTCAACTTAGTAAGTAGGATTTGGAGGATTTTTAGTTTTCTGAAATCAAACACCGAACGCAAGCACTGCGCACCGAACCTCCGCGCCTCTTGGAGCTGACGATGACGAGGCCGGAAACGATGCCAATGACCACGGCAGACTGAAAAACAAGGAAATTCGTGCCTTGCTTTGATCGGTTATCCCCGTGGGGATTTGTGAGATGTGGCCCAGCGAGTGGGAGGGCGAGACGCGGCTTTCGCGGCAGTACGTAAAGCTGTGGTTCCCGTTTGTGGTTCGTAGTCCTTGATAGTCCTTGGGCCCCCCCTTGGCATGACAACCTCCAAGGTGTGAAAATGGTGACAATGCCAAGTAGTAATACGGGGGTCCCGAATGAGGACACCACCATCTCTGCCTTCAGCACTTGCTGGGAAATGGTGTCCTCATTTTCGAAACAGGCACTCAGGCCGATTTCGGAGTGAGTCCTCTCAAGCTCACTGGCCTTACCTCGCAGTGACAATATCTCCTAAGCGGCTGTGCAAAAAGGACCGGAGCAAACCGGAGGTCATTGTGTGTTACTCATAGGTTTGTAACAGACTGTTACGAAGGAACAATGGATGATGTGTAATTGGGTATCACGTCAGCTTTCGTTGACATTGTTCCTCTTGTGTGGCTGGGCTCGATTGTTCTCTTTTCTTAGTCACTCATCCACTGGAACTGCCCTGAATGCCTGCCCCTTATTTGATCAGCGATCGGGGTGTCCAGTCCGAGTGTTTATCTGGTCTTGGCTCTTGAAATTGCGGGGTGAGAAGAGGGATGAAACTGGGGCACAGTCTGGGGTAGAATGGGTGATAAGCAATGAGATGGGACCTGGACAACGCCGCTGCGCAAAGCGTAAATTGAGGGCAGACGAAGAGAATTTGTTGGTTACGTTGGTTGGCCAGCGTGATATCATATTGGAGAAAGGAGGTCGTGTTGGTGATTCTGTTCTATGATGAGGAACATTCACAAGGAAAAGTGTAAAGGAGGGCATTCAACGTCCAAAACAGCCAGGGGTCTGTAGGCCAATCGTATGCCATGTTTGTGCATCATCCCCTCTCTGTATTAAACAAGCTCTCGGCATGCGCCGCATCGCACAACAAAGTCGCATCAGCAGATCTTGAAAAGGGGACATACGATTCTCTCTGTGTGGTGCTCAACCGCAACTCGTCGGTTGGTTTTTGGACTGTAACTAAGGCAGCCGGAAAAGTGATGTTTGGGTAATGATTGGGTAACGAGTTTTGAAGAGTAGTCAAGAGAAACGGTGAATGTACCGAATGGAATCGACGAGTGTCTGCCAAGGAATGGACAGAAATACGATGGGTGCAGTGGCAGTGACGCCGGTGATGCAATCGATCTCCCCAGGGTCCACAGAGCATCCGGGCCAGATGAGGTCGATCACGAAGTGACGAGAGAAGGTTTGAAAGATTTCTGTTTCAGAGTTACAGAAAGACCCGTCCCGTATCGGGCGTCAACGGGGTTTGACAAAGGTCAATCGGGGCAAAGCGTGAAACGTAACTCTGTGGAGAAACTTGCTTAGTTATCCGTTTGTTACGAGGAAGGGCCGAGGTCGACTTACGCAACATGAGAACATTTTCATGCTCAACCATAGTAGCCCGTAATATCAGAGCCAACGTGCAATCCTTGGCGGGATGGACATGCTGTTCCTGACATGGGCACAGTGGGTTTGAAATTGGAAGTTGTTTCGGGATGTTGATTTCTGAGCTGGTTTTATTGTTGCGATACTGTACAGCGAGTTCTTACCTGTTGTGACAGCGATGCCCCACTGCGGAGAGAGACCAACCCCCACGCCCCACGGGGTATCCGAGTTTAGCGCAAATTCTAGACTGGGGAAGGTGTAACCCCACAATCATTTACAATCAGGAGCTCACCCGAGTCGTGACTTCTTTCCCTTCTGTTTTTGCACACGGCGCCTCTTGCCCTTGGGGCCAAAATGCTGTCAAAGCACCTCCATGGAAGGAACAGTCTGCGCCGCAAAATGAATTGTCAAATGTTGACAAGCAAGGGCCATGGAGGCGAATCTGAACAGCGAACGGACGTTGGACCACGGATGCGCACCCGTCTTTCCACCACGTCATCTCCAACTTCGTTGGTTCAGTTCGGTATCAACCGACGGAGCGTCTACGAGACAGGAAGGCACTGATCTCTTCCTAGGATATTCTTCCGTTGCCTCTTTTGCTTGGGTGTCACGGTTGCAACCCTTTCACGTTGTCTTTGCGTTTCTCGGCTTCCATTCCAATTCCCCAGCAGTCCGGTCAGTACCTCTACCAATACAACAACAAGGCGCAAAGGCGCAGATGCAGCCCTGGACCTCAACCTCTATTCAATAACAGTCCTTCCATGCTAACTCAAAATCCAACAGTTACCGGAGCGAACTCGGAGAGGGCATCAGCCACGCCTCGCTGGAACTCGCGTCCAAATTGCTAAACGGCCAAAGATAACCTCAATATACCGTCGTCAGCAAGATAACGCAGTCGATTATGCTCGAGGGGCCCCGTCAGCCACTACAACCCTTGTATCTCCTGCTTCCTGGGTCGCCGGACGTGTTGTTCCTGCTTCCCCGGTGTGGTCTTGTGGCGCCCGTGGACCCTGGCCTATCGACGGGTCTCGACGTTTCCATATAGAGAGGGTGATCGGCCGCCCTCATCCGCCGTCACCATTATGCCGCCAATTCATATTGGTTAAAAGCCCCGGAAAAGGGATCGATATGAAGAGGCTTGCATTTACTATAGGGAAACGCCACTTTCAGGAACCTCCACGCGCTACCAACGGCACTGAACGACCAACAGACACCTCAAACCATACGAGCAATCAAGCGATCCACGGGCGCCTGAGTTGGGGGCCTCGCTTACTCTTCGGCTATCTTTCCCTGATCCACTCTACGCAACAAACACCTTGCTCGCTTAGGGAGAGTATCATCAGTGCGCCTCCAGTGCCGAAACAGGCCTGCCCGGAATGTCCTGCACGCCACCCATGATCAATACTTTGCTATCGATCGATTCCAGGGTCGCAAACTGGGAGGATAGAAGGAGGTGCCATGTTCCCTTCTCGTCTCCACCGCGCAAATCTTCAAACCTGGGCACCAGACAGTCGATCAGTTGGGCAGCGAGTGGCTCTGTGCCAACGTGGACATATCATCTCTCGACTAATGCCGCCAGAAGCAATTACACGTCAACTTCTACAAAAGGGCTTCTGTGATATAGGCGGGAAAACGAGAAGACCTTGTCTTACAGCGTTATCGTGGCTTATCGCTGTCATCCGGTGCAGACGCAATCTCACATCCGATCTTCCCAAAATCCTGTCTTCGATCCAGTCATCATCCGATCAACGAATGGGCTCTGGACGGGTGACACCACGTCCTGGCACAGACATTGAGGGATTGTTCCTACGATAACGTGCCCCCGATCTAGAGGTACCCAGACAGCTTAAGAAGCATCTGTTGTCCTCCACGTCCCTGATCGCCCGGGTGTACGGCTAGATCTCACCAGTGTGAACGGCCAGACAAGGCATAAGCGGCCGACCCTTAGATTAACTTGTTTGCACCCCTTGCTTCCCCATATCGTTCCTCTTTTAGATGATTCCTTTCACCCTGCTTCCTTCCTTCTCTTATCGGCAGTGACGTCAAGGCACAGTCGTCTGTTCATCAAACCCCAAACAAGATGGGATAGCTGTTGAGGCTCGATCTATATCAGTGGTCCTTTATTGCCGTGATATTGTGCCGTCCCTGGTCCAGGACGAGACTATATCGACTATAGCAAGCTCGATGTCTCGGCTTTCCATGCCAAGGCCTTCAATCACCAACCATTGCTAACCATTTCATTCTATTGTCACGAAACGGCCAAATTCGTCGAGCTGCGTTCAGCAACTGGGAGTCAAAGTGCGGTTGATATGTCATGACACATTGAGGAGGATACGAGGCTGTAACGTGCATCGCTACCGCCAAGTCTCGAAATCAGGCTGGACAGAGTAAACACCAATGTCAAAGCTCCTCTACATAACACGTTTCCTCCACCCCCTTCCCCGCCATCGGTTACATAGGCGAGGCGTAGCTCGCGCCCGTTTAGGATTATCCGCGCACACTGAGGACCACTCGGTGATCGGCTCTTTCTTCGGCGGGTCAACCCGCTCCTCCTCGCTTCCTTGTCCTTGTCCGTTCGTTCTCTGCAACCCACATGGTTGTATCGCCGAGTTGACCTCGCATGAACCTATACTAACCCTTGCTCTCAGTGAGCTGTGGGGAAATCTAGAACCATGGTTCTCGTCAAGAAGAGAAGCTTCCGTAGCATGGAATCTCGGCCCGAGTGGCAGTCGGCCCTGTTCATGTACTAGATAGATCCTCTCCGCTAGTACCTAATTGGCATTTGTTGCCACTAGCGCCTGTTTGGACATAACGGCTGTGATCTGCCGTCTAAGCGCAAACGCGCTTGTCACTTTGCAACCTCGGGGAAGTGTTTCTGGCCTGGATGGCCTCTCCCATACCCTGGGAATACGGCCAGACAGTTTGTCGTCGTATTCGACTGCATCAATGTTACAAATCTGTACCGGATCGTGCAGTTATCGTCATATATGGCACGATCTCCTGGTTTGAACATGCCAGTTACCTAAAAGCTACAACCCTYGAAGCTTACTAGGTAGCTTCGAGTGAGCGGAGCAATATGTCCTTTGCATGCTGTCTAGTACGTGAAGGTGACAAGTGAGGCAGGCTTTAAAGTGTTGTGATAGACTGGCGCAGACATTCTCCTCTGTTACTAAAATAATTGGGCCTGCCTGAACCTGGGAGCCTCTACTGTACCGTGGGAGTTAACTTGCTGGCAAGATAATGCCTCAGCCAAGTGGCTTCCGAGGACCAGTCAGGCAGTGATCAACTACGATATCAGATATATTTTGTTCGATATATAATATCGGCAATACCTATCCTCTCAGTAAAGTCGTCAATCCTACCCTACAACCTCAGTCGTATGGAGAAGGGGCAGCTTTCCCCGCCGATTCTGCAGCTCGCCTTATATGGAATGGAAATCCTTAGTAGCGCCGGCATTTCTATGGCAAGGACACCGAGCAGCCTCATCGAGCTAATCTTGTCTGCAATCACTAACCCATTTGCGCAATGGCTGCGCCGGGGGAAGTTTTAGAAATGGGAAAGATGTCATCCGGAAGTACAGTTTTAAGAGGGGGTCTAGATTGCCGTATCGGTACATTGTCTATTACGTGAGTATGAAGTAGCATTTCACGTTGATACAAAGAGTTATTTCCAAGGATGCATTATCCTTTACAATATATCCATAAAAGCATGGTCTTCATTCGTATCCTCATTCTCTCTTTATGTTACTGCTTTTTTATTTTTCCACCTGATCTACTTGTAGATCATGGGTGTCTACACTCACGTAGGTTCACATATGATGCACTTGCTTGTTTGAGTTAAGCACATACGACCATACCCACTGGAAAACTCGGGATCCCGTCCGCTTTCCCATAGATAAGCTAGTGAGGAGTAGCTTATCTATGAGAGTATTTTTACAGGGGTTTGGATGACTTAGCTACAACCTCTGCTGGGATATGAATGTTAGGGCGAGTACGTCGATCCTACAGAAAGTAGGGGAACAGAGGTTAGCGGCTGGGCACTTTTCTGTAGGTGCCCCGCTGTAGCCAAAGTCAAAAACTAACCTTTTAATAGAAGCGTTTCCAGAAGCGTTTTCATCCCATCAATCACGCCAAGCTCACCGAATACACCGTTTCCACCTACTCACGTCAAGCACGGCTTAGGCTATGAGGCAGGCTAGCACGTTGAAGGTTAATTCTAAATTAGGCTTCGATACCACGGTTCTATGGGAGTGCAAGGGCGCTAGTATGGAAAGTCGAAGGCAAAGCTAAGATACCATCTATGACAGAAGATTTAAGGTGAGGAGAAGAAAAGAGGAAGAGAACTAGATACATGCAGACCCAAATAAATACCCTGATCGCTCAAGCGACAGTGGGACCCACTCGTGGGTCGCTGTGTGCCAATTCCTTTACTCGCATCTCATTCACCTGGGCGAACGCCTTCAATGGGCTTGGTGCCCGTCCTGGCAAGGCCGGACCGGCACCGTCACAGGGAGCACACGGTGACCTTTATCCTCAGCGGCGGGGGCGTAAAGTTGTAGAACTCGCTGTTCTATTCTGGGTTCACAACCAAGTTCAAAGCCGCAGGCGGAATTCTGAACCGGAGATGTCGTAGTGGCAGTAACGACCATTCACAAGACTGAGCTTCTTCCCATCAGTGAGCAGGGTTAATCCAGAAAGAGAGAGAGCATTTCGTCACCCATACGAGCTGAATTACTACTTATGTGTAGTCAATCTTGGAGTACCTTCCAGCACCCAGTCGGTGGTACAAGCCGCATGTTAAATCGCGATCTCCCGCATCTAGACTATGAGGGACCATGTGTGACGGCCTGGTCATCCGTCGCAACTATATAAGACCACTTGAGCGACCGAACTACCAGCTTCGGTTACTTGTATCCTTTTGCAGGAACATGGCCTGGTTAGTGTAGTGGTCTGCCACCGCCGTGACACCATGTAGCTGTGGCAACGCTACTACAAGTGTGTTGGCTCTCCCAAACACCATCAAGAAAGACACCACTTATCCGATCGAGGAGAATCGAGGCTTCTACCATCGTACCAACTTTGGCCATGACTGGGCAGTCACGGGTTAAATCCGTGGCAACTGGACCGCACAGGCACCTGCACAAGGAGAGTCAAGGGATGGAATAGTATTGCGTCTTCGTAATGGAATATGTCATCTTGACAACAGTAGAAGGTACCAGAATTTACAAAATTCCTATAAATTTGCCTATCCTCCCAGACCCTTCTGGTGGCACACTAGGAAAATAAAATAGAGACGACATGAAATATATTATATGTTTTGCGAGAAACTAATAAACCAAACCAGTCCTGATACGGCGCTGATGGATATCATCCGTCCCTGGAGGTTATAACTAGACGGTCGGTAATTTGGTGGCAGCCAGAGTACGTTCTGGCCGTTGCAAGTAATCCAAGAACTATTTTGTCCCAAGCCATAGCCATGGCTCTCTGAATTATCTAGTACAACTTGGCTTCCGGTAGTTTCCGCATCTATTTTAATACGTCCAACGTTGGTACGTAGGTAGCGATTAGTAGGGTCAAACGAGATATCGGTCGTCATAGTACTAGTATTAATCGTTTGGAGGCAACTTCCCGACGCCGGATCCCAGATCTTGATCTTCTTGTCGTCCGAACCGGACGCAAGCCGCTGGCCATCAGGCGAGAATGCCACTGAGCGAACGTAGCCGCCTAGAAAATCATAGCGACGACGTCGTCTGCTCAGTGGAATTTGGCCTTCTAGGGTCTGGAGGCAGCTTCCCGACGCCGGATCCCAGATCTTGATCTTCTTGTTGTCCGAACCGGACGCAAGCCGCTGGCCATCAGGCGAGAATGCCACTGAGCGAACGTAGCCGCCTAGAAAATCATAGCGACGACGTCGTCTGCTCAGTGGAATTTGGCCTTCTAGGGTCTGGAGGCAGCTCCCCGACGCCGGATCCCAG
>RAON01000274.1:0-49529 GCA_009805295.1 Neurospora sp. FGSC 6877
AAAAAAAAAAAAAAAAAAAAAAAAAGAAAAAAAAAAAAAAAAAAAAAAAAAAAAAAAAAAAAAAAAAAAAAAAAAAAAAAAAAAAAAAAAAGCAAAAAGGATGAAAAGCGGAAGACACAACTGAGAAAGAAAATTTCATCTGATGCTTCTTCTCCTGAACACCAGCCACGATATCAAGCGAAGAGGCCATCGGATCGAAGTTCAATAACAAATATCGGACCGTTGACCTTCGTACCAAGGGTCAAAGATGCTGGCTTTAAGCACAGCGATCTGCCCATTGAGCTAAGGTAACATGTATTGCTTGCGTTACTAGATGGGCTATGAGAAGGGGCTTATGAGGGGGAAAGGGAGGGATGGTTAAGCCCTAGGACAAAGAGGAGAGGAGGAGAGGAGTTTAGATCTGCCTTCTGCGCTCTGAGGTGACTAAAAGTATTTTCTTGATGTGACGTGTGTAGGTAGGTATAGCAATAGAGTTGTCGTTGTTGACCTGTGAATCATAAATCGTCTCTTGTCCTGAGGTTCGTGTCATCCTCAACGGGCCACACACTCTTAGTTGGTGATGTGTGGAGCTGTGACACGGCAGGAAGTCCAGGCTGTAGGGAGAGGTAGTTTGACTTAAAAGGTCAAGAAGGGTTTCGGAATGAGATTTACTCCACGCACGCTCAAAAACTCTTACCACGGGGCAGGTGCACATTAACTACCTCCGAGAAACTACCAAAAGGTAGAACGTAATTCCGCTTGCCAACGGAATTCGGATGTGCACACTATGTAGGCAATGCCACAAGCCCCCCAAACCCTGTGACAACTCTCCAGGTACGCCCATTGTTACGAACTTAAGCGATTACACGGGCCAACCAGGCCGCTGGTAACACAATAGCCAAAAGAGGCTAGACCGTGTAACCCACAGACCAGGGGTGGCTCACGCAGGGCGTCAGGAAGACTGGCTCACGATCAACAACGTGAGCCAGGACGTCGCCGGTGAGCCATGCGCAACACATTACGGGGTTCACGACTACGTGAACAGCCGGAGACAGATATCTCGCAGTAGGGCGAGGAGGTATAAAGGGACGACTGGAGAACTCAGATTGTCAGATAGTTCGACAGTAGTCAATTGATCATCATCACCGAGACCAGTATTACGAGTATACTTGTTGTGAACCTTTTGGCTTCACCGAACTGCACTGATAGTTTCTACCTTCAGCTATCCCACTTAGGCAGATCAGACTGCCGTTCGTCACACCCATTTTCCGAGGTACTAGAAGGCAAGTCACTACACTCGAACTTTTACTTCTAATATAACCCATATTATAATCTTCTATAAACTTTAAACTTACTGTGACGAACGGCAGTCTGATCTGCCTAAGTAGGATAGCTGAAGGTAGAAACTATCAGTGCTGTTCGGTGAAGCCAAAAGGTTCACAACAAGTATGCTCGTAATACTGGTCTCGGTGATGATGATCAATTGACTACTGTCGAACTATCTNGATAGCTGAAGGTAGAAACTATCAGTGCTGTTCGGTGAAGCCAAAAGGTTCACAACAAGTATGCTCGTAATACTGGTCTCGGTGATGATGATCAATTGACTACTGTCGAACTATCTGACAATCTGAGTTCTCCAGTCGTCCCTTTATACCTCTTCGACATCCCTACTGTCGCGTCTTGGTGGTGTCTGCTCACTGGTGATGCCCTGGCTCACCGTGAGCCCTAGTGCGCTGGTGAGCATTCCTGCGCGCCCTGTGGCTCGACCCTGGTCCTGGGTTACACTATCTAATCAGAAGCGGGGCTGTCGGGTCCCGATGGCTTGGGCAGCCCTTGTGTCGCTTAAGTTCGTAACACTTACTCTCTAGCCCTCTATTATTTCATTCCTTTAAAATAGTCATAGCTAATTGTATTTTGCCATTGGACTTGAAAAAAGCTGAGCAAGTACTAAATATAAAGCGCAGTATCTAGTATACATCCTCAATAAGACTAAAGAAGTTAGAATAATGTCATATCGTCTTAGAGAATAAACGGAAGAGCGTATATCGAAGACAAAAGCCAATACAAAAAGTACGGAATCTTTTTTTTCTTAAGTAGGTATCTTAAGGGGATGTACTTAAAGGGCGTACCTGAGGAGTTTTGGGGCGTGCGTGGAGTGTACCTCTTCGGGATATACAACATCAACTGTTTCCAGGAATAAAGTTGAACATGACCGTAGGTGGTCGTGGGTTTCTGTTGAGAACTATGAAGGCATGGTTCCCAACCCAGTTCTGGTGCTGGTCGGCATACCGAAGGGAAACTTGCCCGAGAACCGAATCATATAATCTTGAGCTCCCTAACTTCAAAGATGTTATACCATGCCTCCCTTGTCTCCTTGACAAGTTTTATGTCCAACTCCGTGCCGTTTGGCTCTGGGCATTCCGAGGGAAATTTTGTAACCGGCCAAGCCCTTCTGTAGATACTCTCCAATTCTTGGAACCAACCCACGCGACGATATAACCCGTTTCCAACCTCTTTAACTACCATCCCGTGTGTATCCGATGGATACGAGTGGGGTGACATGCTCAATACTACCAGTAATACCGGCATAAAATCCTCCATGGTCCCCTTTGCCATTTCTTCCATCCTTCCGTCGGGAATATACCTAGGCAAATCGGGTCGATCGAGGTTGAAAGGGGGGGGGAGACTGTCTAGAGGAATACGAATGTGAACGTTGCGTATTCTTCCTTCTTCTCGGCGACAGCTCACGTTTCCCCAGAGGGTCTTGGCCCTGACGTGTAGACAACCAGACGAAACAGATGCGAACGGTGCGAATATGGGATCGGTAACCTGGACTCGACAATCGTTAATTTTGAAGTCGACATCGACGTCACCACCGCCAAAACGGACTTTTCCCATGACGGAAGCCCATGACCATGAGGGAGCAACATACTCCTCCGAGGACTGGTATTTGACCCCGAGTTCGTCGAGGTTGTACCACATCAGGGACCGTGGGAAGCCTGACCGCCAATGGCCGGCAAGATACTCGTCCATTTGGTCAGTAAATTTGGAGACAACCTCGGCAACGGCGGAGAAGGCATTCAAACGATCAGCTGGGATGGTGAGATGCCGTCTTATATATTCCTCCACAAACAGACACCACATGTATTTCAGATTCCATGTTGTTGGGTCGGAGTGCGAAAACCGCTTGGCGTCAATCTTGTTGATTACTTTTTCCCCTCCCAGCTCGGTTAAACCACGGTACCTCTTCAATAGCTCATAGAATCCCCTTCGCCGGATCAACAGCATCTCGGAGCCTGCAGAGCTTCTCCCGCCATCTGTGATTGTTGATTCGCATTCCCGACAGTGGTATTTTGTCTGCAATCTGCCGTAGTCAATGACACGAGGCGGAAGCAAGAATTCCTGATATGCCCAACCACGCTCATGCAAAGGCTCCAATTCCTCTTCTTGTCTTGACACGCGGTGTAAGATGATTCTGCCCTCATCTCCTCCCTTACTGCGGTAGGTCAGTCGGCAGTAGGTATCCCTCAAAAGTCGGGGATGAAGAAATCCGTCCATCGAAGAGTTGGCCCTGGACGCGACAATCGTGATGGTGGATTGGCTGTATATCTGCTGCATCTGTCCAATCTGCTCGGCTTTATCCTGTTCATCGTCTTGGATGATACACAAGGCATCCACCCACAGGTACCCTATCCCGAGTGACTGGCAGACGAACACGGCGTCGGCAATAGTTTGAGGCAGGCGATCGATGTGTAATCGTAAAGAACCTGGGCCTTCCCTCAACATTTTCTTGGTCAATATTGGTTCTTGCCCCTGACCCCATTTGTATGAGAGAGTCGCATACGGAACTCTCTGGGTATTGTCTGCGATGACAACAAACGTTGAGTTGTTCTGGGGATCACCTTGGCTGATAGCGAGCAGTCGCTTAGGCCTATACGATGGGCCAGCAGCATGCCGGGTCTCACCATGTCCGTGAATACAAGTGCATAGCCAGGAGCGGCTGTGATCTAGCGTGTGCTGGCGTGGGAAGAACGGGACCAGGGGACCAGCGATAACTGATGAGGCGACATTGCCTGTATAAGATAGAGCGTGATACTGTTGTTAGCAACCGTACGTATTCCAAGAAGCAGTTTATTGACCTTACGTACCTTCCTCGACCATAATGGGATACGTCTTGATGGTCCATGGTCTCGCCCCGTAGTCGGGACTCGGCTTGCCTGGGCGTGAACGTTTCGGACAGGCTGGTCTCGGTGTATAAAGAAAAAAATCCAACCCGAAGTAAGCTTCTTGCGCCCCGCGGCTCCCGGATACGGGTACCAACTTGGCCGCAAGCATGGCATCAAAATAGTCTATAGCATTTCCTCGCTTTCGATTTAAGGCATCATTCCAATCATGAATTTGATTCAATCTTTGTTCCAGGTCTTTTGCAAGAATGCACTCTTTCGCAGCCGGTGACCTAAGATCTTTTGACGTAACATCGAATAAGATGAAATTTGCTAGGTCCCTCCGGTTCGTTGAACGCTCCTCTTCGTACTCTTCGAAATGCGACACGTCAGGCCCCTCGAGTCCCGCACGGAGAAGGAACCGGTCCAGCATCCGATGACGGGTTGCTGAGAGTCCCCCATTTTCTTCGCTGTGGTCTATCACGAACTGCTGGCAGAAGGCACAGGAATGCGTATATTCGTCTTGCTCAAGGCTCATGACGAAAAGGCTGTTGAACTGAAATGAAGTTGGCGTATTTGATGGAGTGGTGTAGTGAAAAAGAAGAGAAGAGTCCTGAGGCAAGGTTCCCTGTGGGATCCCAAACGATTGAACTGACAGGTTTTGTGATGTCCCATCGGAAGGACACACTTAGGTTGGCTCTCAATCGCAACATTCCCACCGCTAAACGCCTGATCCTATCTTGGCATTGGCCGTTTGGACACCCATACTTTCGTACTTCCTAATTAGGTAATTCGAATGTATCGTTTGGAGCTATCGAATTCTATACATTTTCGAAGCTACAACACCACGTATTGAATACGCTTAGAAGAAAAGCATCAATTAAGAATGTGAATTTTATACGCTATCAGATAGATCCCATTGAAAGGGCACGCGGAATATACGCGGGGAGAAATTCGGGTTGTTGCTCGAAAAACCGCGAAAACCCGATGAAAATATAAACTTCAAATCGTTTTTCGACTTGCCTAGTCAACCAGAACAGCATAAAGTCAAACTACATATTTTCTAAGTAGTATCAAGTGTCTTGAATTCGAATATGAAGTCGGTTTTCTTATATCTTTCCGTTTGGAGGAGACGCATCAAAAAGTATCCAAAAGTACCATCTCTTCTTCGCGTTTCCTTTTACCCTTTTCGGAAGTTCAAGAGTGTGGGTGTCCCCAAACGGATCAGGCGTTTGGCGGTGGGAACAGATTCTATTCTAGGGTAGCATCTTGCCTGCATGATAAGAGAACGGAACCGGGCCACTTGCGTCTTACCTAGGTACTACCGTCGTTTATCGGAGCTAAATTGGCGGATATCCTGGCCAGACACTTCTATCCTCGAGCAGCACCTCAATTTCACATCTCTTGTTTTTGTCATGTCGGATTTAGGGTTGTTTTCAGATATCAAAACATCGTGGATCGTGACGACACCCCACGGTTGCAAATCTGCATAGCACTCCATTTTAGCGGATATGATGCCGGGAACCGCACGGGAGGCTCCATCAAATCATGGGCATGGGCTAGGATTTAGGGCATATTGGGCTTGGTTGACCTGAGACATCCCTGTAACCTGGATTTTTCTCTTTTTTTTTTCCTTTTGACCGTCTCTCGACATCGCGAGTTACTGTCAGGCAACAGCAACCCGATAAATCCTTGTTTGGAAACTCTATCCATTCCCCGAAAACCACCGGCCATTTCATGGTTTGCCCCATCTGTTTATCGAATCTGAATCCACTGGTCATGAATAGAATGACGAGTTCACGACAGACCGACTCCATCTCCTCTCATTCAGCATCAGTCATGATTGATAAGCTGATGCGATAAGGCCCGTTGTCGGTGTCGTCTGGAAATCTTCGCCTGGAGTTCTACAACGCATTCGACGATTGGTCGAACCGAGCAAGTCCCGGCCTCTATGTTTTGAATGTTCCTGACGATGGCGACCATGATCCACCTTCCTAGCGGTGGAACTCCCTGTTGATCCATCCATTTCCCCCTTGTACACTAGGAGAAAAAAATCCCATGTGGGACCATTGATTCTTCGAGGTTCGGATCCGCCATGGTTCTCCGAGTCATCTTTTATATCTACTTATGTCCTTCCCTACCTCCACCAAAGAGATCTAAAATGTCACTGTCGGTGAAGATAAGCTCTCTCGCACTTGGCCTCCCGAGTTAATAAGGTCAAACAGTGTCCAGTCAAGCATTTCCGAACGCTCTTGCTGTCCACTTGAAGCCCTTGATTTCGTGTTGACGGGAAGGTGCTGTTAGCTTGACTGGAATACGACTCAACCCCTGGGAAGGAACCGAAGGCCAACGAACGAGAAAGCAGCAGTAACCAGGTCTCTCTTGCCCTACAAGAGCATTCCTCTAGTTTGCGACAACCACTCCGACGACCACTGCCCCTCTGACCACGATGTCAGCAACACCACGCCTTTCGTCTGGCGGACACCCGGCCGACCTCAACACCGAAGGGTACCGCGAGAAGGGAGTGGACTCATCGAGTCCATCATCAGAAGGGGAAATGGAGGAAACCGATCTCGAATATGCGGCAGCACAAGGCCAACGCGACGATCTGGCCCGCACCCAATCCCAAGCGCACTCCTTCCTGGCGCCAAAGCTCTCGCTGCCTCACGAGATCGCCTTCGTGGGCATCACCTGCTGCGCCCAGCTCACGATGCAGGCTTCCATGGGTCCCTCGCTCAGCATCGGCAGGGAGATCGGAAGGGAATTCGGTGTCACCTCTGCCGCTGACGTTGCTTGGTACTTGGCCGCCTACTCCTTGACGATCGGTACCTTTATCCTCATCTGCGGCCGCTTGGGTGACTTGTTTGGGCACAAGAGGATGATGGTCATCGGGTATACGTGGTATGCGGTTTGGACGATGATCTGTGGGTTGTCGGTGTATTCGGACTCGGGGAATATTATGTTGATTGTGTGCCGTATGTGTCTTGTCTTTTCCCCTTTCCAAACTCGTACGCATGAAAATACTGACACATGGCCCAGGCGCTTTCCAAGGTGTCGGCCCTTCCATCCTCCTTCCCAACGGCCTCGCCATCCTGGGCGGCAGCTATCCCGACGGTCCACGGAAGCACATGGTCTTCGCCCTCTTCGGCGCCATGGCCCCCGGCGGTGCCACCCTAGGCTGCGCCATGGCCGGCGTCTTCGAGCTTGCCTGGTGGCCCTGGGCCTTCTGGTCGTTTGCCATTGCGCTGCTCTTCCTCGCCGGCGCCGCGCAGCTCATCATCCCCGACGGCGTCGACGCCCACACAACCAGCAGCTCCTTCCTCGACAAGCTCAAGCAACTCGACGCTCTCGGCGGCACCGTGGGTGTCGCGGCCCTGATCTTAATCAACGTAGCATGGAATCAGGCGCCAATCGTCGGCTGGACCGAGCCGTACACCTATATCCTGCTCATCATCGGCATTCTCCTCGTCCCTTTATTCTTCTGGATCGAACTCCGCTGGTCATCTTACCCCTTACTCCCCCTCGATGCCCTCAAGTCGGGCGACATCGCTTTCGTCTTGGGCTGCCTTGCCTGCGGCTGGGGCTCCTTTGGTACCTGGCTCTTCTACAACTGGCAGTGGTTCCTCGAAATCCGTGGCGAGTCGGGTCTGATGGCGACCGCTTACTTCTCACCCGTCGCCGTGTCCGGCGCCATCGCCGCCGTCGTCACCGGTATCGTGCTAGGCAAGATGGGTCCCGCGTGGACCGTCGTGTGCGCCATGTGCGCGTTTTTCACGGGAAACATGTTGCTTGCTACCCGCCCGCTGGAGCAGAATTACTGGATCCAGAGTTTCTTGACGGTCGTTATTACACCCTGGGGTATGGACATGATTTTCCCGGCGTCGACGGTGATACTTAGTAATGCGGTGGGGAGGAGACATCAGGGGATTGCGGCGAGTTTGATCAATACGGTGGTGAATTACAGTATTTCGATTGGGCTTGGGTTTGCGACGACTGCGGAGGTGTATGTGAACAAGGGAGGCACGAGCAAGGAGGAGTTGCTGAAGGGTTATAGGGCGGCTTGCTGGGTGGCGGTGGGAATGACGGCTTTTGGGCTGGTGTTGAGTGTGGTGTATCTGGCGGTGGATATTAGGAAGAAGAGGAGGGTTGCGAGGGCGGTGATGTCGGAGGGAGAGGAGATTAAGCCGTGAATTTGGGGAGGGGTAAGAATTTGTCATAATGACATGATGTGAGCTATCGAGTCAGGATCTCGATGGGATGAATGCGAAGATCAATGTTTAGTAGGAAGTACGATGATGATTGATACCCACATGCCCCAGGTACGGGGAGGCAAAGAAGAGACGAAGATAGACACGATATACTACGCTATATGATCCAAACCTGAGTCTCATGGATCTGTCAGACTCATCTCACAGGTCTCCAGCTGTTCCAATAACAAGCAGTGATTGTTAGCCTTCTTGGGATACGGATACCCAACCGCTAAACCAATGGGGTTGTCATTGTGCACTATATCGTGCCAGTCTTACCTTCACCGAGACTAGCTGACAAGAGAAGCCCCGATGTTACACTCAGCGAGGCATTCATGTGTCACAGGGACAGCAAACTTGAGGAAGTAGGTTATCATTTCGTTGCTGATCGCTACCTGGAGGTATATGGATCAAAGTTCAGGCAAAACCTGATTGGCCGGTGAACTCATTTGCAGCAGCTAAAGGCCATATTGTCCATTCCAAGGTTGAATAAATGACAGAAGAGATAAATCGGCTTATCCCGTTCTTTGTTACCAGACCTCTCTCTACCTCTCAGTCCCTCAACACACAGGATGGACCCAACTGCTCTAAGGACCCATTCTTCAACTGGAAGTAGGTAAGCATGAGGTAAGCTGCACAATCAGTTCTATCAAATTACCCACCCATCATCAAGGTATGCTGTGTTGAGTAATCGGATTACAACAACAAAGGGTGCCGTCCAGGCTACTAAGTAAGTGCGCAGCCCCGGATCCGTTTGTTAGTTTGCCGGCCCCGACATGGAGGGTTTGGTCGACTTGGTCTCTTGGCTGCCAATGCTTGACCGAAGACTGGAGATATGTTTTCTTTATTGTCTTTTACCTCAAGCCTTACTCTGACGGGTTCATCCATACATCCATTCTGCCGCCGAGTGAGAGGCTTGACGGCGGGATCGATGAAGACGGCAGGTGAAGGTAGTTGGGAGCTTGGCGTTAATCTGGTACATGTAATGTCAGGCGGCTGGTTAATTGGTGAGACTGGGTGCTGAAAGTGTCGATGCAGTTGTCAGCCTGTCGAGTATGGGTGAGTCTAGGTAGAGGCATCTCGTGAAGGAACCGAGCATAAGCCACACGTTAGCTCATCTTTCCTAGCTATGCGAGTCATCGGTTTATGTCTACTTCCAGGTAGGTAGACATGAAAAGAGTGGGTAGACGTAGCCGAAATCCTTGAGTTAAGAAGGCCTTCGGGATTGCTGGAGTTTACATTAGCTTCGGGCACGATGTGGGAGCGCGGCCACGGCATCGGGACAGACAAGATTGTTGGGTGCGGTTCGGACGCTCGCACGCACGTTCGCACGTTCTTGGCTGACTTTTTTATTGTCTTCCCTCGGGGCTCCCTGGTCTGGTTCTTTCCACTTTTTCAGCGCTCTCTTCTTTTCTCTTTCACATCCAGCCCAGAACAAAGAGACGGTGCTTTTTAATGACGCAGAAATCATGCCAGGATCCGAACACGTGGGAAACATGATAATCGCTTATAATGGATGTGGGTATTGATGGATGGATTCAGTGTGGCTTCCTTCTAGAACTACTGGACCGTCTCGATGACGCATTTGCTGCTAGCGTCGAGAGAAGGTGTGTATATGTGTGTGTGAAATGAAAAGTTCGTAGCGATGATATCTCCATTGTTTTCTCCCCGCCTATCGTCCAGTGAGATTGGAAGTGATGAGATCCAAAGAAGGATAAGACAAACGAGCCAGGGCTATCTTGGCAAGCGAGCGAGGTATTTGCCATCTTGCTAACACCCGGGCAAGGGGACTTTTCCCCCTCTTTCTTGCTGATGCTTGTTCCTAGCCATGCTCAGCTGGTTTGCCGTAACACAAAAGGCGAAGTTGATGGACCCGGTCTGTCTTTATGCTGTGTTCAGCGCTGGCATGGGCAGTGCAAATGTAGGTATGTCCGCATCTGGATATGGGATCAGATCGAAATCGGCGAAGAGTGACCGAACAGGAAAAAAGGAGAATAGGAGGAAAGAGGGAATGTTGATGGGCTACCGTCCTGCAGTCCAACGCGACGAAAAACAGAGAGGTTAGGTAAGGTGAAGCAACACAAGAAGCAAACTGAAAAAAAAAAAAAGTGTAGAACGTAAATGGTATGCGTGTGCCCCCTTCAGTTTGATAGCAACCTCCTTGTACGTAAAAATATTGGGCTGCTTCGGCTGCCAATCGATGGCGAGCAGCAGCAGGGGAGGTTTATTACGCACGTTGGCTGGCATCACATGGAGGGCTGGCACTGGACCAGGGACTCGACATCAAGACATGCAGACGCTAGCGTCCGTCCCTCTGCGCAAGTGGAGATGTATACGAGCGACCTTACCTCAGGAGGCTCGTCGAGAAAAACAACAGCAAGGGGGAAAATGACGAAAAGGTGAAAAGAAGCGAATGCGATGGGGAGTTTAATCGCAGCAGGGCCTAGGGCGAGGGTCCGAGCGTCATGTCCTGTGCTTGATGATCAGGAGAGGGACGAAGTCGGAATGGAACCTTGTGGTGATAAGCAGTGGACGCATTTACAGGCTTGTTGGTCGCCTGTCGATCTCCCGGGAGGTTGCGGCCGCGGCCACAGGTGTCGAAATGGGCACGATGGGATTCAGACGGGCGACAGCGGGAGGGAATAACGGGAGTCATCCATCATGGCAGTGGCGGGAGCCGCCACTTTGCTGCATGTCTGTTTGTCTGTCTGTCTGTGATGGAGGCGCACTGAGCCGACCAGAGACATGACGTGAAAATCAATGATGGGCCAGAAATAATGTGGACGTGGGAAGGGATCCAATCCAAGCTCAGCCCTAGGCATTTCTCCCCAGTGAGGCGTCAGCCATGGCTTCGACGGCTGTTGTTCCAGTATTAACCGCACTACGATGGCGAGCTGCATCCGTACTGTTAGAACTGCGTGATAACTACCGTGATCTTGGTTCTCAGAACTTGATCAATCCTTTGGCGCGGAAAACAACCCATGGAGACGAGACCTCGAGTGGGAGAAACAGATAGAAAAGGAGAGCAGCAACTCATGGGAGTAGTGCGTGAAAAGGAAGAAAAGGCCAAGGTGACAGAAACGGTAACACCCACCGTGTGGGGAAACAAAAGAAGAGAAGAGGCTGGCGATGACATTAGTCTAGCGGTTAATATCAACCACAACGCCGGGACTGGGGAAGATGGAGTCGGATGGAGCCTTTTTGGTTCCTAACTTTTGACGGCCATTGACGGGGATCGATGCCCGTGCTTGCGTACGCTAACGCAGGCATGCGCAGGTGCATCGAGTGTCTAGTACGAACCGAGTGTGGTCCCGAGTGGCAGGTGGTAGAATGCGGAATTGAAGCCGATGAAAAACGTGCGGAGAGCGAAACATTCAGACGGAAGACGGGGGATGACCCGGTGAATGATGGGATGAATGGAGGGATGAGGTTCTCGGTTGTCAAGAGAATCACATTGCAACGCTGCTGCAGCTGGACTGGGGAAATAATAACCTAAGCAAAACTCGACTGGGGCTTCTGGGGCTCCATGGCGCGGTCTCTTGACCAGGCACAAAAACTAAAACATCATTGGCTTATCCGTCCTTTCAGCCGCCAACCCTGGGCCTTGTCGAGCTCATTTAAGGAAAGTGAGGCTCCCTTAGTACCTGCCAAATGAGGGGCCAACAAACCTTCTCCTTGGTCGTCGAAAACCATTCGGTTGAGGTGGCACTCGGTATCAAGCAAGTCACCTAGGTAGAACCCAGGTAATTTGAGACTTGGAGCGTCTCCAGGAAAGAACTCTCTTACACCAAGTACACTGCGGATGCACCGGGCCTGTACTGTGTAGGTAGTGTAGGTGGCAGCAGCAGTGGGTGCCCACTCCGCTTTGACCTCGTCCCGCCTTCCCCCCGGGGCCCCATATGCCCCAGCATTTGGGGTGGATTCAGTGTTGGGTTGGAGATGGACCCCCGGAACTAATGCCATGCAACGCTGTTAGTGCGCTCCGGACTTCCTGGCTTCCACTTTCGATGCCCCCATTTGCACTTTCCAATTCTAGCCTTCATCCTAACCAGCAAATGACCTGAACCGTTTTGGACCGAATACCCGAACTACCTAGCACTTCTCTTACATGTGAGGCAGGACAGCGGACATTGCAGAGTGCAGCGAAGGCAGGCGCAAGAAAGTGCAGGGCGCAGTGACCACCCATCCCTAACATCACTCTGATCATATGCGAATGCAATGCAGTACTTAAGGGAAACTCGAACCCTGCACATCACTCGTCTCCAGATTCTACCAGATACTACCCTACCACGCCGACCACACGCCCACCATACCTTGTCCGTGGCCCTTTGTCTTTCCGCTCCGCCCCCCTCAGCTTCCCCGGACCGTCTTCTTCTCTCTTACCCACCCCCCTCTCCCATCTCCATGGTCTAATCGACTTGTCTGTTGTTGAAGTTGTCCAGGTCATCGCAGTCGCACTAGGCACACGACTTTCCTATAACTGCTTTGTCTTACCGGTTCACGCGACCGATCCGTGTCCAATATTCGGCTTCATTATACCCACTGGAACGCACCAAGCAACTTGAACGGCATTGGATCGTCGTCCTTGATCACCAAACTGGGACCCTTCGAGCCCACGACGCATTGAACCTAAAAGCTCTCCCCACAGCGCCCTTCCCGAGAAGGACAACGCTGCGTACGCGCGATGGATCCCCTCACCCGCACCACCACTGCGGATATCGAAGAGATGGCGTAAGTCAAGCACCTTTTACACATCATGGACCATGGCATTGTTTGATTTGGATCGACACGTGCTCGGGAACCAGAGCGGCGGGCCATGCCGACTGTCTCGGACAGGGAATTGGGAATGTTTGTCACAAACGACATGGACTGCACATGGGCTAACATACATTGTTTCGCATAGGGAACATCTGCATCGCATAGGAACAGGAGGCTTTCTGAAGTCCCCCACTCGATCTCGCGACTCGCCGGCGCTGCATGAGCGGCATGAAAGGGATGAATTCTGGAACGAGCCGCAGGACCAGCGGCGCCAGGTCGCATCGAGTGGTGGCTTCTCTCCGTCGCCGTCGCAGTCATCCTACCTTGCGGACTCCAAGAAGGTGGAATTTGGACAGCATTGGACTCCGCTGTCCGACTACAACGATCCCGTCTACGTCCCAAGATCCGCTCACTCGGTGCGAACACCGTCAAACAGCGTGTCCTCATCACTCCGGAAAGACTCGAGAGCTTCGGACACAAGGAGACCGTCGCAGTCCGCTGCCAGCTACAGCCTCTATCCTCCTTCCTCTCCCCCGATAACCAAACCTCTCCCACCACTTCCCCTCGTGAAGAACTCACGCCGCGTCTCTTCTCAGGGTTCATTCGATGGTTCTGATGCCGCTTCCTCCTTTTCGGCCTCTCGCCTCTCCCAGGCTTCCAGATCATCAAAGGCCACATCATCGGGTCCGGACCGTATGTCGAACGATGCCATTCCGCCACTTTCAAGCCCTCTGCTCCCCTCGCCTCCTCTACATCAATTTCCCATACCGAGTGAGGAACGACCAAAGCCCAAGACAAGGCCACGAGCGGGCTCCGCCGCCATCGATCTGGTGCCCTGGAAACACATGATCTCGAACGACAAGTCTACCAAGGACCCAACTGTTTTT
This sequence comes from Neurospora sp. FGSC 6877, assembly GCA_009805295.1. Lineage (NCBI taxonomy): Eukaryota > Fungi > Ascomycota > Sordariomycetes > Sordariales > Sordariaceae > Neurospora > Neurospora sp. FGSC 6877. The sequence goes on from RAON01000274.1 coordinate 14,035, forward strand.
TACTTCGACGTTTCGACCACCTCCGCCACGCTTGCTAGCAAGCATGGAAATAATATCATCAAGGTGTGGTCTGTTGGAAGTGGGATATTGCAGAGCACTATCAAGTTCTCATGCTACACAGCCGCCCAAGCTCGTTCGCGCGAATACTTTGTCCGCAGTCACGCCATTCTCTCCGAGCCAGCCACAATAATCGCCATTGCCACAGGTTTTGGCGACACCCTTGAAGTATGGGATTGGGCTAAAAAGAAGAGGCTCCAAACTATCGAGAAAGCAGACCGATGGGCCGCTGTTAGGACCAGTGTTTACGAAGCCGGCTTCAGCCCTCTAGTTACCTACGCAGGCGACGCCGACACGATCGACCTTTATTCCGTCACCCAAAGCAAGAAACCCTTCACGAAGAGCCGCACCATTGAACTTCGCAAAGCCAACCTCCCGGTTATTCCCCAGTACCCCGAGCTTGCCTTCTCTGCGACCGGTCCCCTGCTTGTCGCCGCCTCCGGACCACGACCACCTCGTCTCGGTCATCCTCCTCCCGAGCATGAAACGCTTCTCGTAGCGTGGGACGTCGGGGACCCTGCGGATGACTCACAGCCCATGTCTCATACCCCATACAAGTGTGTGACACCCTGGGCGCATACGGAACTTGACACTGCCTTGCCGTCTGGTCTAGCAACCTACGGTTCGGTCGCCGTCTCCATCTGGATCCCAGCCTCATACCGTGCCGTACCTGTCCCTGCCGCCCGTGGTGGGAATGGATACAATCTGGCACCTGTCCCTGTTCCCTATCGCCACGTTCTAGTGTGGGACTTTTCGGCGTCCTCGACGAAGACCTTCCGCATCCCCAACGCAATATCATGCGTCAGTCCTGACTGTCGATTTGTGGCGTATTGCGATGCGACAGGCATTGACTTGGGTGGCCGCGGGTGCCTGGTGATCCTAGATGCCATGACCGGGACGGAGTTGTGGCGCTGGCCGGATCCGGATGCTGGGATCATGGAATGTGGACCAAAACAGGGCTACGAACAACTTGAGGCGTTGAGCAAGGTTACTGAGTTGTCATTCTCCACAGATGGCGGGTTCCTGTTCTTGGGAGATTCAGACGGGGGTTGTGGTGTCTATGAGGTTAGGGAGGCGGCAGCGGGGGCCAATGGGCAAAAGCTGAGTGTTAGGCCTATAAGGTGAATGGGGCTTGGGTTTGGTGGATATCACGATGTTGGGTGGTATGCAGTTGGAGAGCTGATGAGGCTACGAGATACGGAGTTGCTACGATGTGGATTACAAGAAAGTACAGTAATGGGTGGATAACCGCGGAACAGGGGCCGACGGTATAGGATCTTTTGGTATATAATGGCATGATATTTGAGGATACCCTGGTAAGTATGAATTGTTTGGAGAGAGATCAGATACAAGACGACCGGGAAAAAACAAGTATTATCATTGCCTCCTTGCTAAATGCGCATTCATCATACCCCTTGTTCTGCTATACTTCTTCGGGGCTAATGTGTCGGTGGAATGTGTCTTTTCTGAGCGCGGAGAGAATCATGCCACCCTCGAGCTTTCTTTCACTGAACAATACGATCAGTTATTCTCCTGATCTACTACCCGCTGACAATGTTTTACGGTGCCAAGGTCATCTGCAAGCATGCTTTTCTACATCCCTTCAAACATTACACCTGCTTGGATGATGACACCCGCTGAGGGCTGAGTGTGCTTATGACTCGAATGGCCACGAGTGCCGAACGCTGCCGTTACAGACCTAACAGCAATCATTGCTTGAAGAATGTACGCGCAAATCATTCTTTAAAATTCATAACGCGGTTGCAGTATGGTGGCACCCGCCATACTCTAATTCTACAAACAAACCCTTTGTTAACAACGCCTGAATAGACTGAATAGGGGCAAATATATACACTCTATATATGGCAACGAAGATTTTTTATACTATAACAACTGTATCCCCCCTGCATCCCTAGATCTGAGGACTCAAACTCATCTTCACATTCACTCGTTTTTCTTCGTAACATCTTCAACACCTTTCCATCCTGAAATCAAAGTGTGGCCTTGAGGCATACACTCTTTCACGTTTATCATTTCTCACTTTTGACTACAAAATCATTGTCATCGTCATCATCACTAAGATCAAGACTTATCACGCAACACCAACAAGCACACCCTTTTCAATCCGACAACCATGATGCCCATTACTCCCACCCTCCATTCATCCACCCTCCTCCTCTTCTTAAGCCTCCTCTTCCTCTCAACAACCGCCCTCCCTAGTCCAGGTGGCTACGGTGGCCCAACTTACACCTGGAGCAACCCCCCAGGCGCCTCCACTGGCTCCTCCAAAGGCGGAAACAACAACGCCCCTCGCCATCCAACAACCAACTTCTCCTTCGCCAAATGGGTCGACAAAGTTCTTGATCCATTCAAGAACGGCAAAGCTATGACGTCCGAGCAAGCACTTGCCTCGTATAAGGCGACCGAACATGCTAAACGGCAAGCCAGATGCCAAGCTGGATACGACGACGACGATGAATTACCTCCCTGGTATTTCACTAGTGACAGACGTAACAACACAAACGAGCCTCCGAACCAGACGGACCAACCTGCTACTGGCACAAAAACAAGCGACCAAAAGTCGAGGACGCGTTTACAGTCGTGTCCATGATGGCGTACCATCCGGAACTGATTAATATTCGTAAGGATGAGGGGAGGGATATCATGAGACCGAGTAATACGGCGAGCCTAAATGTTAGGAGTATCACTGGACTCAGATATGGGGTGTTGGGAACGGATATTGCGCGGGCGAGAGGGTTGATTATGGATGCTTGGTACGTATTATTTCTTTTCTTCTTAACCAGGTGATGTTGATTGGAGTTGGTTGAGAGAGGTTGGAAAGTTGCTAACGGCGGGGAAATGGTGAATAGTACGCGGAAAGGCAGAAGTGGTGGAGGAGAGTACGCGTGGGGAAATGGGTACCTTTATGTTACTATTGAGCATACGGGCAGGGGGGAGAAGACGATGCAAGAGAATTTGATGGATAAGAGGCGAGAGTTGATTGGGCCGAGGAAAGCCGAGGAGGAGGATGAGGTACAGCCGAAGTGGCAGGTGGTTGTCAGGAAGAGAAAGTAGAATGAAAGAACTCAAATGAACAGGACTGTGCGCGAGATGAAAAGGAGAAATGTTGTCAGTAAAGGTAATGGACGGGAGAGGAGTGGGAGTTTAAGGTTGGATATACCCCCGAAGAGCTTGCTAGATTGTGTTTTCCTTTTCTGTTCTTTTCTTTAGGTTGCTCTTCCTTTGTAACTAGTTCTGTACGATAGCTTCCTACGGTTTTCTTTCGAAGGACTCGATCCTCCGTCTTGTCAAAATTCACATCAACCAAAGGTTTGCAAAGGAGAACTTGCCTGAAGGCGAAAACCACGACAGCGAGATTGGCGAAACTCTTATCAGCAAATGATGTATTTATCCAGATGCAATTCTGATTCGTTAGTCGGTGAAGCTGTTCGGTGAGACGCAAAGTGGTGGCTCGATGATGGACGGAAGGAGACCATGACTGCCGGCATCCTACAAGATAGTGAGCGCACTGTTGAACCCACTTGGGTCACTCAACGGCACATCCTGTTGGACCCAAAATTGAGTGAAGAAAATCACTCCGACTGATTGCCGAGTGCATCCGGTATATGATTTCGGATTTGAAGGATCACCAGCCGAAAGACGATGGTGTGCTAGGCTTTCCCGATGTCTAATGTTTCCATGACGGGCGTATTTTAAGTAGGTGCGAGTTGAATGTATTGAGCGAACTGGAGCACATCGAGACCGACGGCTGCAAGCTGCAGCGTGCCTGCCAGGTTTATACCTCACACCTGTTTCCACCCCACACGAAAGGAAGAAGGCGCACACCCTGTATGTGGAAGGAAGCCATCACAAAGATGGCTGCAACAGGAGGAGCAGAATACTGCTGAGGAAGGAGGGCATCCCATGGAAAGGATGAGCGGATAGCTGATTGGGAGCCCAGTTGGGGACGACGGGATGCGCATTAGACCCAGGGCTTCCGGGCTTCTGGAGCAGTCTTCTCTTCATACGAACAAGCACTTTAACACACCTCTGGATGTCCCTATCTGTTGCCTTATTACAATTCCAGCAGCGGATTGAACGACCTGCGACATTGTCGGCGTCAGGTCAAGTGCAACGTATCTTATCGCTTATCGTGCCCCTTATCGATTGTTCAAAGCACCGGGCATCCACGTGACGGACCGTCAGACGGTCGGCAGCGGCAGTGCTAGCGCAATGGGCAAGGGTCAGGTTTCGCCAGCCCGCCAACGTCAGGGCGCCGGTAGCCAGGAGCGAATTGTGTTCCGACAACCACACACCATCACCGTGGGATCCAGGGTCCAACGAACCACGAGAACCAGCGATTCATGCACGCCCTAGCTGACGAGCCAAGATCAACCCCTCGACCGGTGACCCCTCCTGTCCATCACAACCCCTTCTACCTCTCTTCAGCCCCCCTTAAGCCCCTCGTCAGTCTTCGCCCCCTTTTCCAATGGCGTCTTGTGACTGGCTGACAAGCTGTCTTGAGCTTTTACGAGCTGCCAACGACATCCGACGAACGTGAGAGAGCACGCAAGAAGCTCTGGAAGCTCTGCAAGCACTCAAGCGGATCTCTCGTCTGCCATTATGTGATATTCAAACACATTGCGGTTTTGTCTTTTCTTGTGTTTTGATCTCGACAGCTCTGAACGATCGTGGGATTGCAAGGATTTCGTCACATCTTAGCCGGTGGGCGGAGCTCAGTTCCAGGGGCCTCTGCCAGTTCAGATGAACAGCTCAAAGTCAGAGGACAAGCAAGCCGTAAACATCAAACCAGGCCTACCTCAGGGAGCCCGGCTCTCAGGCCAGGAGCTTCCGGCGTTCAGGAAACTGTCAGTAGAAGAGCTCGGTAGGAGCTCGTTATGACCGCACTCCGGAAAGAAGGAATCGGAGATCGCCATCGACACGCCATGGGATGAGCGTCATCTCGACTCTCTTGACGTCGGACGGAAGCTGACAGGGACACAAGCTTTACATCTCTCCACCACAACCCCTTCCATATCTCCACCCCTTACGATGTCGGGCTCCATTCACGATCCACTTCCCCTCGTCGAGCACCCTGACGAGCTGAACTGCTCAAGACTCGCGCTGTCAAGTGGAAGCTACGGGTTGCGTTAGTTACCTGCTGGTTACCCAGTGCAAGATACATCTCTACGCATGTGCGAGTCGGTCGATGTTTGTTTGCTTTTTGAACAAGGCTTTCATTGCTATCGTATCCAATGTCTGTCTTGTCCCCCAAAGTACCATTAAAAGATTATGGTTACGAGTATTTATCCCCTATGTCATCCGGACGGTCCCTTTGCGCCGCCGGCACCTAGTTACTTAAAACTCTGGTGGGGAAGCAAGTTGTTAGTACTTATGTGTCTGAAGTTCAGTGCTGGCTGGACGGCAAGTAGACTTACTAGGCTGGAACTCGCCGTTGACGTTCTCAACAATCTCGGTGAGGTTGACGTCGCGGGCCTGGAGCTCTTGGTTGCGGTCACGGAGCAGGGCACGGAGAATGGGCTGCTCGGCGGCACCCTCCTTGGGGTCGAAGCGGATTTCCTCGGCGGTCTGGGTGAAGTTCTGACCACCCCACTGGAAGTGACCTAAAAAAGAGGAACCATGTTAGTATCCTGTCCAGCTTCTGAAGGTTGCTGAGGATAAAGATAGCTTGAACTACTTACCATCCTCGTTTCCGAGGATCTGGTCAAGATTGAAGATAGCGTCGTTCCACGACTGGTCTTCGCGTTGGAGACGAGCATGGAGCCAGGTGCAGCCGTCGCGGAACTCGATGCGAGCATCCTGAGCAGTAATGTGGAAAGACATGTTGATAGTGTTGGTTTGGGGGTGGTAATAGGTATATGGTGATATAAGTTTGTGGATGAAGTTTAGAGAGACAATCAAGTGCAAGTTGGAAGGAGAGACCGCCTTCTTATACACGACGAAACATACGGGGAAGGGTCTCTTGTCCGCGTGGCTCGGCCAATTGACCGCCTCAACCGCTTGTACACAGCAAGGGAAGGCATCACCCATCAGGGTTCTCCCGCCTTTCTCCTCGTGGGGTATGACAGAAGAGGACCCCCGATAAAACCCACTGCACGCCATGATGCGGTCCACGACCTGTCCCCACACTCGACATATTCAGTTCCAGTCCGTCTCTAGTCCATTTACATCAAGCATTCGGCATCGTGTTGTGGCATCCAGGGGATACTTGGCGACATGCTTGGCCTGTGTCTTGTCCCTCCCGGTTCCAGATGAGCCGCCGGCGAAACACTGGTGATAATTGAGGGGTGAGAGGATGAAGTGGAAGTGGGGGGGAGGCCGCCGCCGGGCCCAGCTTGCCCAGCTCCAGCTCGTCCGTGTCCCCTGGACTCTCGAAATGGAATCATGGAAAGGTGGAGGAAGCTGCGTGGCTTTGTTGTTTCCATCTTCGTGGCACCGCCGCCTATCGACTTGTTGAATGTTGACCACTCGCCGCCAAGAAAGGAGGGACCACAACAGAAGGCACGGCATGGGAAGTCTGTAAGTGGAGTCAAGTTTTGGTACGATGTGTATGGGACACCATCAAATTGTTGTTCTTACTCGAGCTCTGGCTCGGTTTGGACCAATAGGACCGCCGGAACCCCATGTCCTCTACCTTGTCCGAAGACGTTGCAGGTCTCGCGCTAACTAACTTTTGAGGGTTGATCTGTACGAGTCGTCCGCATATCCGCGCAGATCTGATGAACTGAACCTCAGATGAGTAGGTGGTAGTAAACATGGGAGCGACAGGTTTTGGTGTGTGTTGTTAGCAAATGTGTCGCTCCCATTTTTACTTCGTACCACCCACTAAGATGGTCTTCCATGGGGTCGTTGATTGCGTCGATACCGGCTAACCCGCTAGACCCTCGCTTTTGCAATACTTGGCATCGTTGCGGCATCCACCGTTTCTTGGCAACCACTCGGCCACTAGGGGGTAGACAAATGGGTCCACATCCGCCCAATGATATCGCCACAAAGGGGTTCCCACTTTGGCGTCACATCATGTCGAGACGTCTCGACTGCGTGTCTTGCATCATAGATGATCACAAACTTTAGAAGAGAGTTATAACTTCCATTCCACAGAGCTCAACGTTCAAGAGGCATAGGTTGGGATACGAAAGGTTGAACTCGGATATCACGCAAGACTTGAAACCGATTCGGTGCATAACCATCGTTGCTCATCGGTTACAAGGTTTGCGGACTCCATCATTGGGAATCTTGAGCACTCACACTCTTCGTCTGTTCCCTTTCACAGCATTAACCGAGCAGGCGCTCGCATTGCATCTGCTCTATAGACAGCTCACATTATTCTACTCACATGGCAAACGTAGACGATCTACCACTCGCCAGACCTTACCCCGAGACTGGCAAGATGCGAGCGGTGGTGCGATGAGGATTTGGTTGCAACCACAAAATATGTTGAAAAAAACGTCGGTTGGTTGGATTCTCAAAAGAGAATTATCACTTACCAGCAAGTGGAAGGTAATTGTTGGCTTCGACTGCTGGTATAGCGCTGATTCATGGACAAACATCGTCAAGATGACAAGCCAAACGACATGGCACCTCAAGTTCAATCAAAATCTAGACCGGAGTTACTTCTCAAAACGCTATGCAGTCAACGGAACTTTTGATACAAAGCACAATCAAATCAAGATTCTGAAAGTCCATCGACTATCCCATGACATTGGACTTGCTTCAAATTGTCCGCAAGATGTTCATAGCAGAGGATTCTACGAGGAACTTGATGGATGTGGGACTTGACCCCAGGCATCGTGAACGACTTGGAAGCCCTTCAAACATACAGCAGATACCTACCATCACCGACGTTAACGCCCACGTAGAACCTAGCCACGCGGATAAGAGCTCCACCTCAATGGATTTCGCGTCGACGAGATCATATACACTAGCGGAAGCCCGCACATCATCCTCATGGAGTGCCTCGAGTCCGTTCTGGAGCGCGCGAGGTGCGTCCACGAGAGGGTCCTGCAGTGGCACGAGGTTATAGTCAGTAACCGTTGTCCTCTTGCTACAGGGACGGGAATCTGATTCCCCCATACGCCTTCCTGTCATCGAAAATTGACGCTGACACTCCTAATCTCCAAGTGTGCCAGATGAACGGTGACCCATCGTCCAGCCTGCTTCGTTCCAAACCATACGCTTGTTTCCAAGGACCGACGGATCGCTGGTTGAACGAAACCCCTTACGATGAACTTCCTAGCACGCAAATAGACATTATGTCGTCCCCCTTTGCCATCCAGTCGGGTCCCTCTTCTGAATCCTGCCCCTGCTCTCCATATCTTAACTCCTCGGGTACCATCCTCCCCCATCTTCCCTAATGTCCCCAACGTCCATGTCCTGAGCGAGGTCTTCAGCAAAGTCCAGCTCCTCCCCTCTTCCTCCCCTCCACATCACCTCCATGTCCTCCTCCTCCACGATAGGCACCACCTCTACCCCTCTCAACCGCGCTCACCTCGCTCTCACCTGGCAGTCTTTCTGGATTACGCAGCGCGTCAAAGATGACTATGCCGATAAAGAAAACGGGGTATACGAGCTCGTACAACGATTCCAGGCACGCAACCATGTTGATGCTTTGACGGGTTGTCTCTTACGGTATCTTGACTAATACTTTGGTTTTGCGGTACCCGGTGCCGGAGTGCTTTTTGTCGGAGACGGGCTGCGTTTGTTGAAGTCGTTGAGAGCTAGAGAGAGGAGTGGTATATGTTTGAGGGCGAGTGGAAGGCGTACTTCTACCAGGTATGAGCTGGTTGAAGGGTCGTATGTTTGTGAAGTTTTTAATGAGAGTTGGTTGTATTTGAAGTGGGAGAGGTTGTAGTACAGGAAGGAGTCTGAGGTCAAGACGGTGGAGGGGTTGAAGAGGAGGAGAAAAAAAAATTACGGTATTCTGGTATAAGTATCTATTGGATCACACTCGATCACACTCGATCAATGATCAATGAAGTGAGTTCGAGGTGAGTTTGTCTTTTGATACTGGACGTGCCCCTGAATAATTGCCTCTGGCATTCCTTTTCTTTTATAGGCTTGCTTGCTTTTACTTCATGCCCTCTGAATATACCCAACTTGATGTTCCTATTCTACTCAGCTTTTGTGGAAAGAAGAGGACCTTTTTGAGTTCCTCGCGACAAAACAGATAATACCAATCGACGACATACATCCATTGTTGACTGCCTGCCAGCACGTGAGTCCTTGCCGTCGTCCTTTTGTGCCAAGCACTTCCGCCTTTCTCACCTGGTAGATAGATCTCGGAGCTTGACCAGTCTCTCTTACTGACCACCTTCTCAAGTCATCCCATCTTCATTGTCAGCTTTACCGCTTCAACGTAATATCAACCGATAACAAACCCCGTCAAGCCCGTCCACAACTCTGAACTTCTCATACCTGATGCATTCACAACTCCCTTCTCGGCCAAGTTACCTCTAGGTAGAGGTATCTTCACGAATATCATAAATCGTGCCCTCGCTCTTGTCTTTGATTCGACTCGAAGGTTAAGGGAACCCGGAACGAAGATCTTGAAAGACTTCCTCAAAGCACGTGGCAAAGGTCAACGGGCGCCACGCCAAGACGGGACTTGCGATTTAACCCAACGGCGATCGACAGGACCGGAGGAAAGCGTGCGTACGAGGGTACACTAGTAACTATTATGTTTTAGTAGTCCTTTGTTGGGGCATGGGCTTTATCGGTGTCATGGAATCGGCGTGGGGGTTGGACTCGGGACTGGACTCGGTGCGAGGGTCTGTTGTTGGAGTTATTGTGTTGGTCGGGCATCTTGTTCGGGAGATGTCTGGAAAAGTTCGATACCCCGAATCGAGTTCAATGTTTCCCGTTGAATGGAATCCTCAAAGACGGGAAGTTTGAAGCTACATGTATTTCCAGATCCTTGTGTTAATCTCCCATCAGCTTGCCTATCTTCAATCTTGGCGTACTTTATCAGGTTTTCCGCCCTGTCTACGCACGTTTTCACCCAGATTAAAACGCCACCGAATAGCCGTAACCGGGTGGTAACCTCATATCACAGACGGAGGCTTACAAGCCAGGTCATTATCGGAGATTTTGGCCAGCGTGTCAATTTCGTTGTTCCCGATTGCTATAAACTGTGCCATGCCCTTTTGAACGACTGACCGTCCCGTCCGTTCAGCCATTATGGTGATTCCCATCAGCTTGCCGTCTTGCTTCAAAGGATAAAACCCGAAATAATTCTCCTCACACAAAGAGGCCTTGTTCTTGTCTCCTCTTCCATAATCTGTCACCTCACCACAGCTTGTCAAAGCCAACGGTCTCGTGCCCCATTTCTTTCTTTCCTTCAGTCCTTCAAGCCAACCAAATTCATTTGAACCTCAAGTCTTGCTGCCCAATACCCTTTTGGCACTAGCGTGCTAGCGCCGTTGGCTGCAGTTGCACTGGCTTCCACTGGTTTTGCACTGGCTTTTGGCACTGGCACGAACCAGCGTGCTGGGTGGTGTCATGCCATGTGGTTTGCATACACGCTACGCTATCTGACCTAGCGAAACGAAGGAACGTGTGTTAGCATTGTCGGTGCACCGTGGTGTATGTCGGTGTCGGTCAGCAACAAAAGAACTTGAAAAAGCGAAAAGCTTGGTGTGCGGCAGGGAGGTGAACGAATCCTTTTTTTCTATCATCGGGGTCTGGATTTTCCTTCTCCTGAAAACCTCATCCGTTATTCGGGTGTTGATACCTACTCTCATTTCAAGGTGTGAAGTAACGAGAGGTTCTACCTACATGTGAGTGCTTTTCAGATCAAGATAGTTGCATTGCGGCTGTGATGACGTCGCTCTGGATGATGGGCTCAAGCTGATCGATGAACCAGATACGAACCTCAAGCAAGGCACTCAAACATCAACTGAGCCATCACCGCTTGAGTCCAACCTTCAACACATATCGCGAGCTTTCCAACCCATACAGCCCGCTCATTGCAGTACCTACAAATACATCCGCCCAGAATCAGCAAACTACAGTCATCAGCAGCCATCAGCAGCCATCAGCAAGTCCTTCAACAGCGACACCCGATAGCAAGCATCCTCTCACCTACCTCTCACCGAGGTACCTACCTACCCACCCAAATCCCCGATCCTCCCAACCCCCTGATCCTCCCACCCACCGAGCAGCCTCCACCAAACAACACCTGGCATCCACACAATGAAAGTCCAAACCCCAACATCCGGCTACACCACCTACCTGAAACTCCCAGCCGTCCCAGCCAACATTCAAGCCGCCCTAGCCGGGGATGAGAACCAGCGGCTGAATCTCATATGGATCGGACTAGTAGCGATGGAGATTCTGATGGTTGTCAGCGTCCTGGTGCATGCCGTTGTTAGGGCGATATATCCCAAGAAGAAACAGAGGTTGGATTCGTGGTAGAGGAATGGGAATGGAGGGAGACAGGACGAGCGGGCCAACTCCGAGTTGACGACACAAGCTGGTGCCCGAGGCCGAGCGGATCTTCTTCCGGCTGTCGAGGGCAGTGTATGTTGGCGCGATGGAGGTATTTAATGATTGATGAGTTATGATGGACTGCATGTATGAAGGATTGATAAACATTGAAATGCACAAAAAGTTCCGCAGACATGGGTTGAGATCGGTGGGAAAGGGAGGGAGTATCATGGTGTTTGGATTAAAATCAAGATGTGGGCGACAGAACTAGCACATCGTAATATAATACCACAACTCGCATTGAGTTCAGATTCTCTCCTTCCTGCGTTATATTAGAGGTAAACCTCTCATTCAGTGCTCCTTGTATCGTGTTCAAGCCCAGCCTAGCATCCATTGCTTCTCATCGCCAGTCATCCTGGCCAACCCAGTTGGACACAAGGGCCGGCACCCAACACTTAGATATTCGCTCCAATTGTATATCACCTTAGAAAAGCTGGCATGACCGTGATCAAGTTGTTGATGTTGTTCAGAAACGTAGTGGGCTCGATTCTGAGGGCTGCAATAGCACGGTCGTTGAAGGCGGCATCCACCAGACAGTACAGAGGCTTGGGATCGGAAACCTTGAAGATCGAGTTGATGAACTTTTCGGCTGTGAAGCCGTAGGGAAGCAGAGGCAGGAAGACGACGGGAGCGCTTTTAGAGGCATTGGCCTGGTCAGTTTCAAAGATACTAGTGAAAGCGGTGATGAATAAGAGGGTGTAACATGGCAGGAAGGAGGTGGGATGGGAGAACATATAGGCTGAAGATACGGCTAATGACGCCCTCATTCTGGGCGAGAATGTTCCAAGCGATGAGAATATTGAAGACAGCCGCGCGCTCTGGTATCTCGACGTAACCATTGACACCAACCGTGGTGCCGGTAAGCCGGTCACCAGTCTGAACACCATAGTTGAGGCCCACCTGGAAGGCCTGAGACCAAGCAGCGTCGTGAGCAGCCCTGTCCCTGAAGTCACCAGTCCTAACTTTCCTGAGGAAGGTGGCCCACATGAGAGAGCTAGGGTTTCCAAACGTATCGTTTGACTTCCCCAGGGCAATGGCCGTACCACGCTGGATTCCCTCAAGCACAACAGCCAAGCCGTATGAAGGAGCAATATTGGGATTGGGAAGGGTTTTGTCGATAAAGTACTGCATCAGTCCTCCAATAGCCTTGAACTGGGTCTGGCTTTTGTTTGGGCCGCCGAGGAGCTTGACCTGGATGGCGACAAGGTAAATGAGCCTGTCGGACATAGAGACATTCTGAAGGATGTTGAAGTTGCAAGCCAGAGTGTTCTTGCAGGCTGGTCACCCTAAGATTGATGTTTCAGTGCCGGATACAGCATCGGTGGAAGCGTTGCCTATTTTGATGGTGGTAAGCTTGGATATGACCATGTCGACAATGTTCTGATGACCGTTCACCGCTGGCATCTGACCTTCCATCCCGAACAAACCCTCTAGCCCAGTCAGTGCTATGTGATCCTGGAAGCTCGAATCGTTGATCTGCATGGTGGCAACAAGGGCACCTGCGGTAGACGCCACTAAGGCGAGGGCAAAGGAACGCCTGGCTGGCTAAACCGAGCTGAGAGTGAGGTAAGTTGTGGAAAATGAGGTGCCGAACCGTGGATCATGGATGGCAGTGACCAGCCGACGTCCTTCACCCTTCACCTCGGCTGTCTGGATATGTCGTACTTATAATCTTCCTCCAGAATCAGCCATCCTGCTGTAGACTTTCCACCTTCAGGTTGCCGCCGGAGTTGCTGAATAACATTCCTCCTGTAGGCTGGATAAGGAATGTGTCGAGAAAAGACTGTCTGGACAACCCACGCCGAATTGTCCTTCTGTTTCTTACTGTTGTTTATTCAGGATAGAATTACCGAGCACAAAATGCGATACGCCGATGGCATCTACTTCTGAAAAGGGTCATCCTCCAGATGTTACGTCAATCATGTGCCAGTGCTGTGTAGCTCCATAGCTGAGTTCTCGGGAGGCTTGAATGACGATCGGAATGTGACAGTGGGACGTCCCGAGACACTGCCGATCCGGAAGAGGCGTCAGTGTGTTCCCTCAGTTGTCACTAGCTCCTGGACAGGAATTTAGATCATTCCTCCACAGTGTTCGTAATTTGAAATTGGCGTAAAGATGTACTGAGATGAGCTCAAGTTGTGGTGTGGGCATCAAACGAGGGCGATTGGGTTTTCTCCCTCTTCATCGAATGGTGCCGAGTAAAGCCTAGCATTGACACTTCGAGGCTTGAAGACCATAGCCCTGTTGACTTTTCTGGTTCATAGCGGAAAATTTGGGTAGTTTAACTCAGTCCATTAGGGGTGGTCGTCGTTGGAGTGCTGTTTTGGAGGAATGTTTTGGTCGTTGAAAGATGAGAGTGTGTCGGTTCTGTTTCTCTGGCGAGGGTTGGATCCCTGTCGCACCCTTAATTCTCGTTGAAAGACATCTGCAAGCCATTTGAAATGCTGTGAAGGGCTATCTTACGCCCTGAAAGACCATCAGGTACGTGAATTGTAGTAGTGTGGGGGTTTTCGATGCGCTGGGTAGGGTAATGTCCCTGTGAATGTGCAAAGTTTGATGGCGCGGCCCTAGAAGGCATTTGCGTTTGTTTCGCGTTGGGGCGAGCCACGAGAATTTAGGAGAGATTCCAGAACAGGAACCCGCGTCCCGGGTTGCTCAGTGTCGTAGATCCCCGATCCAACCAGGAGTTGGTTGTTGTTTTAATCGCTGGGTTCGGTTTCGAGATCTCCGCGGAATAGCGCCGAGAAAAGCAGGGCAAAGAAGGAAGGAACTATGAGACTTTAGTGTTAGATACCTCTAATCACAGAAGGGGGTAAGCTGAGGTTGTGTATCTGGTGATGCCTCGCGTCGTGTTCGCGAGTCCTGCTGCGTATCCAATTGCGTCAGGTTGCGTGCCCTTGATGTGACCGCCGGTCTTATTGGAAGGTCGACCTAAGTTGTGCTGTCGATTTTAAGGGGCTGTGTTCCCTTAAGGTTTGTCGAGGCAGTATTTGTTGATGAGGCTTTCTGAAGGTATAGTAAATTGCCATTGTCGTCTTCGTTGCCGTTGCCGTTGCGGTGGTCATGATCGTGGATTGGAACTCCAAGACTCGTGACATTACCTAGTGGTTAGTAAGCTTCAAAGACATGACCAACACCTACCAGAATGGAACTCTCAAGTGATTTCCCAGCTCTAGCATTCGGTCAGGACATCCGGAGGCGGTCGTTCGGTTGGTGAAATGTCGATGAAGTGAGCGGGAGGACGAAAAGTGGGGAAGCTGTGACAGCGTCATGCACGGAACCGGGCGGCAGGCGTCTTTCTCCTCACTGCATGCCGTATGGAAGCTCAAAGGACGGCAGGTCTGACCTAGCGAAAGTAGCGATGAAGGTGGGGGAGTGATGCACTAACATCACAGCGACAGGATAGACACTTGCCGCGGCCGTAACTGCATTGAGTTGACACCGGGCCGCCCAATGACAACTGCACTTCAATGGAACATGAGCCCAAACCTGTCACATTGTCACCGAAACCGTTGCTGGGCTGGAGTTTTTATCCGGAATCTTCGTCATTGATGATTCGGGATGAGAGACGGATGGCTGGGCAAGTTGGAGTGCTGGACCGCATTGTAAATCCGAAGCGATTAGTTCCAGTTCAGTCATGACCCCTTGAAAAACATGAATAACCACTTACTAGATGAGTGTACCTTTCTCCAACTGTTCATCCCTCACAATATCCGAGTGTTTCGAACGAAGATTGAAGAGCACCTTGACGGCTGCTGAGTGCTGCTCTGGACTCAAAACGAGGAAGTCGCATCCATCGATTATCGAACGAACGGTTTCAATCGAAGCGGATGGCCCGGGGTGCCATGAGGAGATGGGGCCATGACGCCCCTGGCTGGCCTGTCAGGTGGAGAGACCACAGCCCCCCGCCCCTGGAAGGAGCCCCGCTCGGGACAGTAGACGACGACAGACACGGCTGTTATGGATCGGATGGGTGATTGAGCATTGAGGTCGGTCAAGACAACAGGATACCTAGGTAGGTATCCTGTTGTCTCGAGTCTAATGACGGTGGATATTTTCAATCTGTTCAATTTTGCTTCCAAAACTCCCCTTGAGCATCACGGGTATCGGCCATCCTTTATGTGCTCGAGGTCAGGTAGTCTGTCATCTCATTGAGCTCATCGGCACCGGCACTCGAGATCATAAGGTTGACGCTAATCCGCCCGGAATAGCACCGTGGTGGTTTGGGTAGTGGCACCATCACAGTGAGGTGGGCCGACCTTGTTCGCTTTCGTCTAAGTGTCGAGCCGCTAAGAGACTTCCCCGGATTGCTTGGCGACACCCTAACGCGCCTTTGATTGGAGGTCCATTGGAGGTTTTTGGAGAGAGCTGTTGGAGGTGCAAGTGGTCGGGAAGGACCCGGTACCTCCGGGTCCTAGCAGATCACTCTATGCCATCATGTCATGATAATGTATTCATCACACGATCGTCCAAAAGCGGCCATCTCCAGAATCCGTACCGCACTGCTCTGCACCACCACCTGCACCACCACGACCAGGTGATGTTCTACCCCGCCCGGCGAGGCAGGAACGAATGCAGCGGAAACAGCCAATCTCGAACCCTCCAATCTCGACTCGCTCAGCTCCTCTTGCTAGATCGTGCAAACCCCCTCATGACGAAGACCGACGGACCGATCGGTACGTCCAGTCCTATCNGGAACGAATGCAGCGGAAACAGCCAATCTCGAACCCTCCAATCTCGACTCGCTCAGCTCCTCTTGCTAGATCGTGCAAACCCCCTCATGACGAAGACCGACGGACCGATCGGTACGTCCAGTCCTATCACTTATACGGCCTCCACAAGTGTAACCACTACTCATATCCCACCCGTGATAGCTATCCTCAAATGTACCAGCAGCTTGCTTGCTTGCTTGCTTGCTTGCTTGCCTGCCCTCTGCCCTCTTGTAACCAAACCAGCTCGCCTTCCGCAACTGCCACGAGAAGGGCAGTCCTTGGACCATCTCCCGCATTATTGGAACTTCCCCTCCCGTTGCCGTGCTCGTGTCCCGCTCCCCTTTATCTACCTCGTAGCTCCCGTCTCGATTCAAATACTCTTCCTTCTCCTCTTCTCTTCTCCTTGTCCAACAGACACCTCTCCCCAATCTGCATCCATCTTCGTGAGATCCAATCCTATTCATCATCAATCCTCTTCGCCATTCAGCTGTTATATCTTTATACAGCTGTCACACGACCTGAATACCAGTAGTCATCTGTAGCCAGATCCAACCGATCCATCACCATCATGTCGGGCGAACCACTCACCAAGGTCGACTCCGCCGTCCAAGGCCTCGAAGCAACATCACCCCCAAAGGAGGGCCACATCCACAAGCACCGACGAGCAAGCTCGAGTGCCAATGGGGTCATGAATATCAACGACTTGGAGGCTCAAGGAATTGACCTCCAGATTGCCAAGGAGACGCAGATGTTGGGGTGGTAAGTCCTGCCATGCACCCAGTCCCCACAGGCTATGCCGTGACTTGACACCTCGATACACTCGAGACATATGGCTCACACTTGTTTGTCCAATGACAGGAAGGTCAACACCTCGCCTACGTCGATAGACGACAAGGACTACCTTAAGATGATGCTCACAACACCGCCAGTCAAGAAGATTGACCTCTACTTCAAGACGGGATTGCACGTAACAGCACGGAATCTCAAGGGGGTAACCATCAAGGACGCCATGGATGCCATCCACAAGTCATTCAAGAAGAGGGTAAGACTTTCTTAACCACCACCACCTGTTGACCCGTGTGTTAGCAAGGGAGTTTCCTTTGACTGACTCTTTGATGTGCTTCATAGCCGGATGACGAGCTACCCGAACCATACCTCAAGGGCTTCGAGTGGGACAAGGAGGAGTCGTGGACATCACTCTTGGTACACTTGTCGACGAACGCTGGCACTAAACCCTCGGGCGGCTCCTCCAAGAAGAAGAAGAAGGCTGCCATCGCCGAGGAAGAGGCTGCTTAAACCGTTCCCAGTCTCGTCCAGACCAACTTCGTCTGCGCCTGCTATCCTTGTCTTTGGTCCATCGGTGATGGTGACAATGACAGGATAATAATCTGTATCACTAATGATTCCCTGATGGCAGACTGGGGTTGATCCCCCATGTCGCCAGCATCTTTTCTTTCGGTGCCGTTCTGGTTTGAGGAAACAGCTGGCTGGGTCAAACGCACACAAGAGCAGCGGACACAGGACAACAGTGTCTGACATGCTATTGACAATGAACATCACTTTCAGCCATGGTAAACGACTGCGTATATGTCATCGTGATGAGCAACTTCAGTGCAATTGTGTCTTGCATTTCTGTCCACTGCTTTTCAAGTCTTCCACCTGTGAGGTTAAAGTACAATATTTCCCTCGTATTACGGCAAAAGTACCTGAATCTCATGTTTTAAGACATGCCCCCTGACAAACACTCAGATCTCATTGCGGGGTGACCGAAGTGGATGAACCATCGCAAATGGGTCATCTGTTCCATGAAAGTGATTTGTACCGAGGGATCGGGTTGTAGAACAGAGACGACGAAATCGGAAAAGGGTGTACCGTGTAGGCTCCGAAAACCTGAATTCAAAATGCAAGGTTGAAGGTATCCGGCAACCACGTACATGATTTCTGACTGCCGCCGTACTCAACTTACAAGAGTGCGTTTCTGCATGATCAGATTCTGGTTTTCGTGAGTTTGTACCGGATGTGCTTGCTGTTCCCTTCACAAAAGCCTCATGTTGTCTCCCATGGAGCGTTCGACGGTCCGAGGGTCACTTAACCCATCCAGGCCATCGAGATTCGAAATGCTGAGGTGCCTCAAATGTCTAGGTCGTCATCCTATTATTCTGAGTTGTGAGTTGAGTGTGTCGTAGGCTCCGCCGCAAACTTTTCCTTCAGATCCGTCGTTGGAAGAGAAAGAAGGAAAAGAGTCCAAGACATGGAAATCCGAGGAAAAGAACGACGAAACTCAAACCTTGCTTGATTCTGGGGAAGTGGGGCCAATGGAGAGAGCTATGGTGGAGCTCGGGAAACCAGTGGGGACGTGAATTACGTGGAGACGGGAAGGTCTTCCCCGGATTTACCCCCGCCCGGACGGCGCAATTGGAGACCGCATACTTTCGGCTACTGGCGGTCCTGCATCGCGGTCTTGGACGGGCGGAATTTGGGAACTTCGAGAATGATGCATCGAGGCACAAGCAGGACCGAACAATGACGGAAGACTAAAAGTAGCAGTGTTACCTCGGGAACTTAACAAAAAAAATGGATGTGTTTTCTGGACTTCGTTTGCCTTTCGGAGAGATAACTTTCCTCCCAAGCCCTCCTTCTTCTACTCTGCCCTTGACTTAATTTTCCTCCTCCGGGTATACACAGTTTCACCAACATTCAAGTTTCTCGAGCCATTGATACACCCAAAGAAACCGACACTCAAGCTGGATTATACTCGACCGTGACAATGCCAGTCACCAACTTTGACTTCAAGGAAAAGTACCGCTACCAGAATGGCTTCGATTCCTACCTAGAGTAAGTCTCGTTCCCTCTTCCCCTTTTAATCTTACCTCTGCTTACCCAAACTCCCCAGATCCGAAGCCGTCTCCGGCGCTCTCCCCATCGGCCACAACTCGCCCCAGAAGCCTCCTCTCGGCCTCTACGCCGAAAAGCTTTCCGGAACCGCCTTCACAGCTCCCCGCCACGAGAACAAACAGTCATGGCTTTACCGCATCCTGCCCTCATGCTCGCACCCACCCTTCGTCCAGGCCACCCCATCTAATGGTCAGGAGCCCGTACTCGAGCAATCGCCAGCCAGACTGCACTACATCCCCAACCAACTCCGCTGGGACCCCTTCGACCACGAATCCGACACCGACTTCGTCTCAGGCCTGCGTCTCGTCGCCGGCGCCGGCGACCCCACCCTCAAGCAAGGTCTGGGCATGTACGTCTACGCCGCCGGCAAGTCCATGTCCGCCCAATCAGTCTTCTACTCAGCCGACGGCGACCTTCTCATCGTAGCCCAAGACGGCGTGCTAGACATCCGCACCGAGTTCGGCTGGCTATTGGTCAGACCGATGGAAATCGCCGTCATCCCGCGCGGCGTGCGCTACCAAGTCCTCCTCCCCTCCGGTCCCGTCCGCGGTTACGCACTCGAGCTCTACCAAGGGCACTTTCAGCTCCCCGAGCTCGGCCCCCTCGGCAGCAACGGCCTCGCCAACACGCGCGACTTCCAAGCTCCCGTAGCCTGCTTCAGCGAAGACCACGGATCTATCGCGCTGGACGGGCCCAACAGCTACACCATCACAGCCAAGTTCAACAACACTCTTTTTGAGACCAAACAGCCGCACACCCCTTTTGATGTTGTGGCGTGGCACGGTAATTACTACCCCTACAAATACGATCTCGGTAGATTCAACACCATCGGGTCCATCTCCTTCGACCACCCCGACCCCTCCATCTTCACTGTCCTTTCCGCCCCCTCAGACCACGCGGGAACCGCCATCGCCGACTTCGTCATCTTCCCTCCCCGCTGGCTTGTCGGGGAAGATACCTTCCGCCCACCTTGGTACCATAGAAACACGATGAGCGAGTTCATGGGATTGATAACGGGTGCTTACGATGCGAAGAAGGGAGGAAAGGGCGGGTTCGTTCCGGGGGGCGCGAGTTTGCATAATGTTATGAGCGGACATGGCCCCGATGCGGCGAGTTACGAGGGGGCGAGGAACGCTGAACTAAAACCGCAGAAGGTTGGGGAAGGTAGTTGTGCGTTTATGTTTGAGAGTTGCTTGATGGTTGGTGTGACGGATTGGGGACTCAAAACTTGTCAGAAGGTGCAGGAGGATTATAGTGAGCATAGTTGGGGTGGGGTAAAGGTGCATTGGAAGGGCATGCCGGAGGGGGAGAAGGGGGAGGGGCATTTGCTGTAAAGGGAGTTGGAAGGGGAAAGTGGGGGAGAAGGAGAGACGAATACCTTATTCGAGGGTTACTTTGGTTATGAACATGAGAAGGGGACATGACTGCTCGGGCTATTGTAGGAAGAAGAAGTATACCGATGAGCAGAGGGAGGCACCGCTTAAAAGGGAGTGGGAAGACTATACCAGACGTAGTCGTTATGTGAACACTTAATCATCATGCCATTGCATTCGAAATACAATATGTTCAGAGTCTTCGGATCCTGCATTACCTCGGGGCCATCGAGCTGCGGTTGAGCGGTTGGATTCTGTTCACTTGGCGCCATTGGGAGTTGGCGGCGAGAAAGCGGAGGGTAAGTGACGATTTTCGCAATCAAGAGATTTAGGCACAAGTAGTTTCTGACAAGATTGCTCGGTGGGCCTCGAGCAGCTGCTTCCCACGCCCGCGTGTAGGTGAACAGCGACCAGAAACCGGCATGCTGGAAAGAACTTCCCAAAGGGTATCAATTATACATAAGGTAGGTAGCATAACAGTAACCTCGCGCTCCATGATTGTATAATCCAAAACTTTATATGCGTTCAACCCATCTCATGCCGTTCACCCAGACTCTCCTCCCACCGCCGGCCCCGGTGGCACCGCAACGCTCGTATGCAACCTTCCCTGAAACCTCTTCCTCATCCTCCCGAACCCAACCCGGAACGCCTCCGGAAACCACCCCTTCAACTCCTCATTATCCCTCCCCTCCATCATCTCCACCAACGCCTTCGCGCACATCCAACACAACACCATCCCATGGCCCTGGAAGCCGCAACTCATCCAGAACCCCGTCTCCCCCGGGACCGCTCCGACCATGGGGAATCCATCGGGCGTGTACCCCATTATCCCCGTCCACTCCGTTCTTATTCTTCCGTCTGGGTGATCGTCTCCCCAATTCCCACCTTCCTCCCCAGTGCCACCGAAATACCTCGTCAGAGTATCCCGGAGGTAAGTGCTGATCTCCTCGTTAACAGTCGTATCATCCGTAGTCCCGTACTCCCCTAACCCTTCCTCCTTAGCCCTCACCAGCCCACCACCAATGATCAAATCCCCTTTATTTCTACTCCCCTTGGGTCTCCGAATCATGTATTCGTACCCTTTATTGTAGATAAAACTGTACGTAGTCGGCAGACATCCCTGCTCGGGTAGCTTGCTCCCCGGTCTTTGCGCCGTGACCTGTCCGCGCAGGGGGACTATCACGCCCTGGAAGGTAGGCGCAATGGCGGCCGTGTACCCGTTCGTCGCGAGGATGATGTCCTTAGTCCAGATGTTTCCACGAGGGGTTTGTACGGTCCAGGTGCGTTCATCTCGGTTTTTCATCAGGGATGTGGCGGGCGTGTTGGTTTGGAGGTTTAGGCCGCGGGCTAGACAGAGCTTGAGGAGACCAGTGGTGAAGGCGTAGGAGGAGATGCTACCGGCTGGGTAGGAGACACCGCCGTAGAGGGTTTGTGGTTCGCCGGCTACCGTACCGGCGTCAAGGGCGCAGTGAAATTTGGACTGGACTTCGGCCGGGGAGTGGAAAATATACTCTGCTACTGGATCTCCTTCAGGGAAAGCGGCCTTCATGGCGGCAACGGCTTCGTGGGCAGCGGTCCATTGGGCTTTGTCGTAGACGATGTCGATGGTGTGACAGGAGTTGGAGTCGCAGGAGATGTTGTGCTCTTTGGCGAAGGCGTGAACGGCTTGGATGTTGTTGTATTCCAGGCGGGCAATCTGGACGGCGCCTGAAGTGCCGAGGTGAGAGACGTGCTCGAGAAAGGAGCGGTAGGAGGCGGCTTTGGTGTGTCCACCGTTGCGACCGGTTGCGCCAGAGCAGGCCTGGCGTGCTTCAAGCATAACTATGTTTCTGGACCCCCTTTCCCCAGGCTTGACATTTTTTAGAAGGTTCCATGCTATCGCAGCACCGGTGATGCCGCTCCCGATGATAACGATATCGGCACGATTTGGAAGGTCCTCAGTGCTGCGCTCGTCGACAATGCCATTGGGAGGATCTTGCCAGTAGCTTGGGGTTGGGTTCTCTCGAGGAAGAGTGACTCGGATCTTGGCGCGTTCGTCCATTGTTTGATGGCTTCTTTGGATATGGGTTTCGAGTATTGGAGAATTTTTGTTGTTGAAAGGAAGAGAGGTCTTATTAACGGTGTTTATGCTGCAAGTTAGGTATCAGTGTCGTACCACTCTTCCAACCTGAAGAGAAACTCTACGTCGTGAGACAGCTGACGTAACTGAACACCGACCTCTAAGATGCGCCTATCAACCCCACGGAGTTCATCCCGTAGCGCTTATCTCCACCGAACGATGGGGCCTACCCGTCAAGCCACACTCCACCCGGTCCGCTCCTTTCCTGCCGATCATTGTCAGTACGAACAAGTCATGTCGACATCGAGATTCCTGTGGATGATTGTCGTCTTCAAAGATCATGTCGTTGCCTCGCTTACGGGTCGGTTTTTGGTTACAAACAGGGGCTGGAAATAGCTTCCCAGCCTCCACTTGGAGGTCCAAATCGAGCGGTATGCGTACCCCGAACGCCATCACGCAGAAGCCAGATTCCCCAGAGACAGACTTGAGAACGTCCTGACAAACAATACGTTTGTCCGATGACTCTATTCGGAAGCAGCTTGTTAATACATCATGCAAAGCTTCGGTGTTGACATGTGCGTTGAGGAATGAGGGGTTCGTCAGGCGCCCTCCAGCTAAAGATAGCGAAGCGCATTGCAGGGTTGACCGTGTTAAGAAAGGACGAACTGTTGAGCGAGATCTGGAAATAACTTGGTGATCATTTCGGTGCCAAAAAACGAACTGATGGTTCGGAGTCGGGACCGGGCCGACCGGAATGTGATGGGAGGGCCCGGACACGAAGATGAAAAGAGGAAAAAGAGGAAAGGTCGGCCGGGGTGCCTGGGAGTTGCCTGACATCGAGCTCCAGCGTTCGTTCGGTAAAAACTCCACTCAAACCCACAGCTCCAGGGGATCGATCCACCCATAAAGCTGCCTGGTCCCAGCGACCCACGCTGTCGGGAAGGTGCTACGGCCGCGGACGGAGTCACAGAGCGGGGATTTCCCAATCCAGTTCCAAATCTTAATTCCATTTCTCTACTTCAACTCACCCTACACACCTTCCTCTTCTGGCCGTCGATGTCGCTCTCTTGCGGGCTCGCTTCGGCCGTTATCTGTCTCATCACATTCAGTCCATTGGGATCACCTCGTCCTCCATGCTGACCAACATCCCATCTGTTCCCAGAAGCAGCACCATGGCCATCATAACAACATCTTGGTCCAATCTTTCCAGCCTCCTCGGAATCCAACCCAATTGCTTGAGTAGGCTTGCTCATTAAACACTTCCGGCCACCGGAAATCTCCTCCCAATCCCAAATCATTAGTGAAGCAACTCCCTCGAAAAGGAGCAATTGAAAACATGTGGAAGAAGGCAAGTGCTCGTCACATGCAATTTGCTGATGTGCCATTCCATCTGCCCGGGGCCCAGCATCGTCTTCCGGCCCAGTTACCCGGTGTAACCTCTCAAAACTCAAAAGCTACGGGATACCTTCCGGTGTCGTAGCCAGCCTCATGTTCATAGTGTTGCACCCTACCCAACCTGCAGTCACTTGCCCCTGGCTCCCGACCCCGTGGTCTGGTATGGAGTAGACACTAGTGAAGATTGCCCAATCAAGAAGCCATGCAACTACAGGGTCGTCACCAAATTTATCATTGTGATCTTCCGTCCCTTGCTCGCTGTCTCAAACTTATTCGTGTCCCAACAAACATTGCACCATGTTCGGATTCGACGAGGTGCGCGTCTCCACAAATCGTTGGGTTGGGGGTTTTCAACCTTACCTCTACATGGTTGATCAACATGTCTATATCATACTGGTCCCCTCTCGTTCCTTGACGCCAATGATCCCTTCCTCCTCATCATTCAGCCACCGAGCTTTCCCCGCACCTGCTCATAACTTCTCGCAATCATGGACTTCAGGAAGCAGAACTCTTCAGCACATCTCTACTCTTGCTCTGCGCCGGCAGCTTCGCAGTACATCATTCCAGGGTCAACACCAGAAGACGACTTTTGGGCAGCCGCTGGATGGGGGAGCTCCGAAGCACAGACCGGACCCTCATTCCCGGAAGATCCGTCTGAAAACACTCCCCAAGACTTTGGATATGACGATGGTCTATTTGAGTTTGATGACTTCGATGGGGGGGATTGTTCGAGCTCCATCACCGACTCGATCCGTGGCCATGTGTACGAGTGTGGCTTAAGATATCATGCATACCATGCGGGTAAATACGCCTACCCCAACGATGAGACCGAGCAATGCCGTGAGGAAATCAAGCATACGATGTCAGTCATGCTCTGTGACGGCCAATACTTCTTTGCTCCCGTCGAGGAGGCATTGGAAGATGGTGGACAGGTCCTTGACTTGGGCACTGGTACCGGGATATGGCCCATACAATGCAAGTAATTGGTGGTTTACCCAGGCACTCAAGATCTGCTTGCTAACACCAAACCGACAGTGGCTGAAAACTACCCGGACGCAGTCATCACAGGCATTGACCTATCACCCATCCAGCCCAGCTTTGTTCCTGAAAACGTGCGCTTCTTCGTCGACGACATCGAAGACGAGTGGGTGGACGCCGAGAACAAGTACGATTACATCCATCTGCGCTTTGCACTACACACCCTCAAAGATAGGAAGTCGCTTATGCAGCGTGTGATACGGTAAGCCTCGCTTATTTTCTCTCTTCCTCTCTCTCTCTCTCTCGTGGCGATCATCTAACTAACTCGACCTCAGACACCTCAAACCAGGCGGCTACTTCGAAGTCCAAGAGATCGATGTCGGCAATCCAAGATGCGACGATCACACCCTCACACCAGATACTCCATATGCCGTCCGTGACTCCCTCAAGCTCCTCGAAGCCGGCCTCCATGCCATGGGTGCCGATATAAGCGCCATCCAAAAAACCTATCAGGAGATGCGCGAGGCCGGCTTTGAGGATGTTACCGAGATTACGAAGAAGTTGCCCCTCGGGCTCTGGCCGGCGGATAAGAAGCTCCGACTTTGCGGTCTGTTCTGGCGGACGGCGGTCATGGATGGCATGACGGGACTGTGCAGCAGGCCGTTTCAGGCTATAGGGCTGACGCCGACGCAGATCGAGTTGTTTCTGGTTGATGTGAGGAAGGCTGTTATGGATGGGAGTATTCATACATACTTTCCTTTGACTACTGTTTATGGGAGGAAGCCGTTGACTGGTTAGATTTTGGGATGTCGCTCGGGGTAGTTGGGCAGAGGTTAGTATTCTACGAGATGGATGATATAATTACACGAATAAAAGCTATGCTTTGATTCAAGATCTGCATGGAGCCTGAATGCTGGTCGTACCTACCTAGCTCATACTGTGTTCTCTCCTTTGCCTACGAGCAAGTTACCCACCGTTCCATGGGTAAGTTTGCTCCCCCTATCATCATGTCTATCACCGTCACGGGAACAAAACATATGAATCACAGAACCAGCAGCCCCAAAAGAGCCAAGATAAGCCAGTTCTTTTTCAAATCAAGACAAATAGCCCCAAGAATCTCCCAACTAGCTGTCTAGCCTCGTTCCTACCCGCCCAGCAACCTCTCGTCCCCAGACCAGCCGCGGCAACCACCAAAAAGAAAAACATGAAAAAAGCCATGAAGGAAAATTAGCAAAAAAAGAAGAGTTGTACGAGATACAGGACTCGAACCTGTGGCCTCTAGCCTATCGTTCGTGACCCTCCCTTGCACCGCTCCCCTACTACGCTTGTAGTAGGCATTTGAGTTCCTAGGGCCCTCGGTACAATCACTTGTGAATGGGCTAACGCTCTACAGACTAAGCTAACGGCGCAGTTGGTTTTGTTGTATTATTGTGCACACAAAGACCTAATGCATATACCGTGAGTTAAGGGGTTGGGGAGGAGAGGAGGAGGAAGAGTAGGAGGATGGTTAGGGCTGGGAGGGGAGACGAGGGTGGGGTATGGGGCGCTGGTGGCAGCTGGTGCTGGTGCTGGTGATGGTTGGGTATGAAGGTTTGGCGAGCTGGTGTCTGGCTGGGACGGTGATGGTTAGCTGGCGGTGGAGGATTGGACTGGAAGGTGAAGCTGTTGAGCTGGTGGGAGAGGCATGGGCGAACGGAAAGCTTGGTGGTTTGGTTCCCTCGTGCTGGTGGTCTCTTGCCGTGTGGATGAGGCTGCTGGTGTTGACTGCCTCGTCGTCTCCCATCGTTCCTTCCCGTCGGTTGGCGCCTTCCGTCTTCGCGGGTTCCCTGAGGTTGGTGCCTTGCCGACCGGAGATTTCTCCCTCCTCTCGTCCCCTGTGCTTTCCCAGAAGTATTTTGGCTCAATCACGCATTGCACCTTGGTGGTTTCTTTTCTTGAGCTTGGTGTTTTGTCTCGCAACGTCCTGCCGTCAACAGGCCAAGATCGTCGAGTCAAACATTGACCATTGTCGCGACTTACGATCAACAACACCAACCTCACTGATATAATGCTCATTCAAACTTGATTTCATTGTTGCACGGAGAAACTTCAATCACCTATCTACACCTTGCATTTACTTTCTTGACAATCATTTAGCGCATTCCTATCTTGCATTGCATGCATGTCTTGCACCAACTGGAGTCACCGCTCATTCACCTGAGCCTCCGTCGTGACTTCCCACATTTTTGATGAGCAGATCGCCTCCAGCATTCATGGTCCCGTCGATGGTCCTTTGCACGAGAGAAACCACTCCGGCATGCGACTCAGAGTTTCCGGAGTGTGCTCCGACAGCCCCGACGGTTTGCCGCCTTCTTCACTCCTCTCCATCAGTCCTCCTGTGAGGGATCTGCGGTACGATGCTGTCGCATTTGAACCTGGCGAAAACGTGGTTACAAACAGTAGTTAACTGCACGGAAATACGAATAAATGGCATGTCTTGCCATAGTCGGAATTCGGCATATTATTTGGCCATGCGATATGGTCATTGAGCAGATGGTGAATCCGTCGTTGCGCAGGGCATGGTCGGGTGTAGCGGGGGCGCCAATCGCAAAAGTGGGGACAGAAATTTGAAATGACTGTCGCATCCATTGGAGACACTCAAAAGAAAGCACCTCACATCTCCACTTTATTTCCATAAAGACCTCATCGATCCCTTTAAAAGAGGTTCAGAGATACTGTAATGGCCCTCTCAGGATCGAAAATTTGCCTTGGACGAATGTTGAATGAGTGTCCTGGTAGTGTTGATTTGGATTTTCCCATTTCTTGTGCGAACCTGATCAACCCATTTTCTTGGCGCAACTCTCGCGCGAAGCTGCCGACAGGGTACAATCGGCTGGGTGCTTTCCACTGGTAAAATCTACTTCGACTTCTCAACCAACACGTCGAACTTCATCTAATCGATGGTTGAACCTCCGAATCTTCAGCATTTCAATTCTAGCATGGGTTTTTCGGGTGGTTGGGAAGCAAACCAGTTGAACATTTGGAGGAAGTGCGACCCATTGGCTGGGATCGCGGATGCTGCATCAGCTGCATCGTTTTGCTTGGCGCAGCATTAGCTTGCACGGGATGGTCGAAGATTTCGGGTAACACAGCCTGCGCCCTCAACCGTCGTCACGACTTGACAACGGTGTGGGCTTGTCAGCTCATGTCATCGGATTCATCCAAATGTTCAGCTCAAATTTGAGATCTCAACGCCGGCCGATCTTCGATACTTGACATCTACGCTACCCTCGGTGCGCTCAACGGCCTTCATACTTCAAAGAGTTCGCTGCAGCACAATGCCATTGTTCTGCATGCTGCCGCAGCAACATGTCGCAACCTCCACTAGCTCCAGGTCCTCGCGATGAAGATCCACCGACATTGTCCATACCTCCCCGCCGCAGTCACACCTTTCCAGAGCAGCCGCATCAACAACATCAAACTTACGATGATTCATCCCAACCAGCACGGGCGCCGTCGTGGCCCCGGGAACCACCTCAGCCAACCTATCCCCCATCATCCGGATACAACCCTTATATGATGCCCTATTCGGTCCCGTACTATCCTATTCCTCAGCCCCCAGTCGCCTATCCTCTAGCATCTGTCCCTCCCGGACCAACTCGCGCAGCCCATCACGTCCATTTCGAGCCATACAATGAGTACCTTCAACCAGGCCAGCAGGGAGCACCGCCCGTACCCTTGGTTGCTCCCTATGACACTTGGGCAACACCTCCAGGAGGATATTATGGACCTGAAGACTCGCTCTCTCGGCCTTCCCGACAGCCTGTGAGAGTCAGAAATATTGTTAGACGCTCAGCATCACCGACACCTGCGTCTTCTCCTAGTGGACTCAAAAATAAGCGACGGCATAAGACCGTCAAGTTCGAGCAGGACAGTGACGATGACGTCCTCCATAATATCGATGAGTACTCACCAACGCAACAGTCTCATGCTCTTCCTGCAGAGACCTTGTCCCCTGGCGCGGAGGACGACGACTCAGACGAGGATCAGAGCAACGAGTTACGATCCAACTCGACCGTGGAAGGTGCCTACAGGTTCACGCGAGGAGCTTCCACTGTCAGGAGTTACGGGTCTTCAAGATTCAGAACTACGCCAGCTCTTGTAACTGAAGAGTCTGGGTCATCTGCTTACTCCTTCGCTGCGTCATTCCGGGCAGCAAGGGCGGCATCAATAGGAGGTTCTGCAGACGGGGAGCAGAGCGAGGATCCGGATGCGACTCCGAGCCAATCATCGCCAAGGGACGATCAGAGTTCCGAAGTAGCCCACATTCTTGCCTCATCCTATACTGGCGAAGGATACGCAGTTGCCGAAGGCCACCACTCAGCTGATTTGCTGATGGCCGCAAACCCAGCCCAGCTACGGCACCTTCAGCCACTGTATCGTTGGATGTAAGACATCCGCTTCCTGAGAGGTAACGAATTGGGCTAACCATTGCGGATAGGCATCTTACCCGACCGTCAATGTCCCTGGAAGACCTTTCTGTAAGCGCTCCCTGGACGAGAAGTCACACAACTTTCGGCTAACAGAAGGGATCAGAACCAGATCGCGCGCCTCTCCGTCCTGACCGGCATCGAAAGGAAGGCTGTCAACGATATCCTCTTCCGTCTCAAACAGTCATCCGTCAAGTTGATTCAGACCTCGAGCGGCAAGCCCGTACAGCACATGGAACCGGGCTGTTTCGACTATGTCTTACCTCATGATAGTGGTGTCGGAGGGCAAACTCGTACTCCCAGGAGCGTAACCTGGATTTGTCTGCCATACTTCAGCCTCGAGCCCTACTCCGGCCTTCTCTCCGGCGCCGAAAACTCATCAGCATTTCCGATCCAGACCTTGTTGCAGGCGCAATTCTCTCGGACTGCCAAAGAACGCGACATGCAACAAGCAGTACGACAAGTTGCCAAGGCCGGCCCAGGTCTCTGTTTCCACATTTCGCAGCTCTGGTGCATTATCATAAACAACTGTACGGCTCCTCCTCTTCACTTTGCGCAGCGGGTATTGTGCTGGTTATTCGGCTCTTGTTGACATGTGCTCTCTAGCATTCGTGATCACGTACGGCAGAATGTCCGAAGATGTGCTATGCGGCAACTCCATTACGAAATCCGTCAAAGCCCTGAGTAGTCTTTCCGAGGAGCAGTCCCAGCAAAAGTTCTGGGTCCGGTTCGGGGGTAATGTTATGTGGACTTTGCCGGTAAAGGATTGCCAGACATGGTTTGTAAGTCTTGTGCTCGGACAAGAACAAATCCCACATGTCTCGCTGCTGGCTAACTATTGCACTTGCCATTAGGACTTCGTTTCCCATTTTTGGGAGTTCTGGCATCTGCCTCTCTGCTTCTACCGTAACAAGCGTCTGATCTGCCCGGAAGACTGGCCAAAAATCTGGGCGTCAGCAAGTCAGAAACACTCGCATACAATCTCCTTTGATCTTGAGCTTGGGTGCGTACCTCTACCTAGCCCCGGTGCTCACTAGCGAGACTGGAATTGCCACTAACTCAGCAATCACAGGCCAACGCCCAAACTTCCGACACCAGGACGCCTCGTGCCAATCCAACCCCAATCCCAACAGACCGAGGAGACCGCAACAGACGAACCCAAAAACAGCGAGGCGACCAACCCCAAGAAAGAAAGTCGGGATGAGAAGGCAAGGAAAGCGAAACACCTACGTCCCCGCACAACAACGTCCAATTCTCCAAAAACCTCCCAGCCTCCCCCGAGTTCCTCTTTTGCACTTTTTACATGCCTCGATGACGTTTCGCTGGCCAAAAACGATACGATCGACGAAGCCAAACTCGACGAGCGCCTCCACGAGATAGAAACAATCCTGTTGCACGAGACAAGTGTCAGCGACCAACGTGCATATAAACACTGCCCAAGCGCCAACCGACTCTCGATTTATCATATGCTTGAACAGGAGGAGCAAGAGATAGTCCATCCTGAAAGGAGGATACGCTCATCCAACCCGCAGGACTACGAAATACGGGCCGACATATTTAACTTGGCCGACATGATTTTCAGGTTCTTTTTTCCCGGTACAACCGAAACCCCCATGGCGTCCAAATTCTGGGGTGCCGTAAACAATCAAGTCAAGGTGTGTTTTAAGCCAACTATGTCCTTGTTCTTCAAGGAGTAATAAACTAATAGGTATTCATAGCAGCATGACGACGAAGGCGTGGCCGATGATCGATACCAACTACGAGCCGTGCTTAAAGAACTTGCCGTCATGATACTCTACTTCACCGAAACATTTCTACATGCACAACATGCGGATCGTGTTCGGATCCACGTGCCTGACCAACTAATTGATGGCTGGCTCCATCTCCTTCTGGGCCTATCGTACATGTCATCGGATCCAGAGAGAGCATCCACCTTCCTGGATGTTCATGCCAAGCCTCTTATCAGCCAAGGTCTCAACGCCATTGTAAAAGACATGGCTAAAAAGCCCCTTCTTGAGAAGTCCGTCGTTTTGCCCCAGGAGCTAGTCTCATTGATGAGCATGAAGCTCCTCACGGACGTTACCCCTGGTCTGCCGAATATTAGCCAGACGTATTCTGCGTATTTGAGTGCCATTGTAAGTGCAACAGGAATAATAACACTTGACGTCCTGGCTAGAAGTGATAGCTAACACAAACCCCTCAATGAACAGGAAGCGGATATCACCGGCAAGCAATCCGATCGATCACACGAACAGCGACTCGACCTACTTGACCAAGAACTATCGGTAGTACAGAAGACTGTCAAGTCGCAACGCGACATCTTCGAGCGTTTGGAAAGGTACAGCCAACAGTCTGCCTACAAAATGCCGGCATCGGCCCGTTCCCGGGTGGCACCCATACCAGGCCCACCACAACCGGTATACTACTCAGGAGCACCGAGAGGGGCTCAATCGGTGCCAAATATGTATAGGCAGTATCATCATTACGAACAACCACGATTGAGGTCGGCACACGGCTATGGGCAACAAGGACAAGGGCAGTACCACGAGCCTCCGCCTTTCTACGTCGAAGAAGTTCCCGGCTCGATGACAGAGGAATCGAAGCAGCTCTCTGCACGAGATCCAGGTGGTTTCCGTCAACTGTTCCTCAACGAATGTATCCTGCAACTTGACCAGCGCGAGCGGGAGTTTGAGGAGTACGAGCTTCACTCCAAACAGCTGAGGGTTATGGTATGTTCTCTTTCTTTCTCTTTTCAAGAAATGTACTCAGTCCAAATACTAACAAGCTCTCTTCCAGAATCGTAACAAAGTAGACATCAAGAAGGACCGCCAAGAACGTCTCATATATGCCTTCACTGTAGTCACCATCATCTTCCTGCCTCTGTCGGCCGTCTCGAGCATCTTCGGCATGAACACCAGTGACATCCGCGACATGGAAGTTGGGCAATGGGCTTACTGGGCCGTTGCAATTCCAGTCACCGCAGCAGTTCTCTTTCTCGGTTTCCTCTTCACTGGCGACCTTGGAGCAGTCTTCCGCTGGGTATCCAAGATCAGCGGAAGTGGAATGTCGGCTTTGCCGGGTTCAGGCTTCCAGGGCAAGCTTCCTTCTCTGGGGTCTGGCGCTAAGAAATGGCGAATTGAGAAACCTGGCCAGATGGCTCTGGGAAGCGGTCCAGAGGACAATGATTATGGGGAGCCGGAAATAGATTATGTGATAACGAGGAGATCTGAGAACCTGAGGCGGAGGTCGTACACTCCATATGAGACTGGGGAATATTCAGGTGCCTATTCAAGGTATGGAAGGGGAGAGGTGACTGGGCCTGGCCAACGGGCCGGAGAGAAATGGGGATTACCATATTGAAAATGAAGGTGGAAGGATTCCATTGAAAAGTTGTAGTGTGAGTTTGTCTACCATACCATACCTATCCGCTGCCAGAGAGACAAAGGCGATGGTCTGACATAGAGGTAGTCAAGTACATTATGACGAGGAATTTGAGCTCACTGAGCTGCTGCTGCTACTTGCTTCTAAGTGCTGTCATATCAGAGCCCGCGTGCTGTTGCAAAAGACTCAAAGACAAGAACTGGTGCCTCCAGAACGATAGCCTCCGAATGCCGCGGCGATCCAACGGTAGAAAAAGTTTTAACGCCAAAGTTGTGTCCCTTGTCCATCAAGAGGCTCAGAGGCTAGCCAGTATTCCTGGTATGACTGACGATCTCGCGCTTTACTGGCTGCCAACCCAATGTGGTTTAACGAGTCAGAAGATAGCTAAGAACATTGCCGTCATATGCCGCCGTGATACAAAGGGCAGAGACATGTTTTGGGTGGATGTATGGAAGAGAGGCTCAGTCCGCAGATGCCAGAGTCACTCTCTTTTCTCATCCCAGACACCAGTGCCTGATAGGTAAAAAAGCACCGCGGGCTCATCGAAGGAAGGAACACCGGCACGGAAGCATCAGCAGGATTTACGCCTGCCATGAACATCACGTCTTAGCGCGACACGAACGATTGGTACGCCAAAGATGCTCGCCACAAGAGCGATACCGACGAACGTGTCCCGATTGAGGAAGGTCCACGGATTCACCAATTCATAGGTGCCTTGATGGAATACGAAGGCATGTCCGAAGAGGAGATAGGCCAGAACAAGACCATGGACAAGTGGGCTAGATGGAAAGAAATCTATCCGGAAGCAGCCCAACTTCTCTACAGCTTTCTGTACAACGTACCCACCCCTTCCGACGAAAAACTCACTCCCATCGGAATGAAGTCTGCGACCAAGGCCAGAAAAAATACATCATCATTAGTCCTCCGGAGTCCCAGGAGGAGTACGGCGTTTTAAAATGGCATGGACCATGCGAGACATGCTGAGTATCACTGTCGGAGAGGCTTTAGAAGCCATCTGGGACGAGTTTGGCACTTTTCTCTTCTCTTCGGTCAACTCAGCCCAGTCGAAAGAAGCAACAATGGACCAGACACCACCACTAGCAGCGACGCCTTCCTCGGGGCGGCACCCAACCGAAGATGACACTTCGTTGGCTCAACTTATCCCAGGACTATTCCGCTCGATCCTTGACCAAGGAGACCGATAAGTCATCCGCTCTTTCTGGCTTGCTTTCTCTCTCAGCCACAAAGGAATGATGGATAGTCCATCCCACACCATTCGGTCCGAACTATCCACGCGAGAACAATGTCGAACGCCGAGCATCAAACCACTATCGAAACCGGCGAGGAGGTACTGAACTGCTTGACACTGGCCGCGATTCAGGTCGAGACCCCGGAATGGTGGGTGCAGCCCGATTTATGCGCCTCGGGACAGATGACCTTTGGTCGAAAGCCCCAGCCTCGCCTATCGCGGTCGCTCCCGGGCTGGGCGATATGTTGCTGTAAAGATCCCACTGTCGAGGCACACGGGCAGGGCGACGATGAACTCGATTGTGATGGTGTGACCAGGAATCGGTGGTGCGTCGATGGGACTAAGCTCGCCAATGAGCTTCTTCCTCGAGGTGGTATTTTGGATGTATTCTGGGCAATGCTCGGCGCACTCTCTTACCCTTTTTGTCATTTTGGCGAAGGAGTATGAAGCCAGGTCTTTCGTTATGCGCTTGATGCCGAAGTGGTGTTTTGCGCGATAAACTGTTTCTAGAACGTCTCTCACACACCCGTCTGGTAGGTATACACAGCCGCCATTGCTATCTCGATATCCGATGGAAGAGTAGCTCGTGCTGTACATCAAAAGGCATTCCTCTGATCACGGGTGGCTTACTAGGATCTGCCTCGTGGAGGGTTTGACTTTTACTCTTCGGTACTGTATCTTACTGGTTAAATTTCTGCTCGAGTTCTTCTCGAGTGAGGAATGGGTACAACTCGGCATGTGCAATTGTATCAACGAGTTGACTTTGGCGCAGTCTGGCTTCGTTCCATTGCAACAACGAGGTCCACTACCTCATTCCAAGATCATTGCCAATAGGAGGTACCGCCACTTGGCGAAAGAAGTACCGAGAAGCGAGGGCCTCCAACGGCCGGCAGATCTGACGGAGAGAGAGGTAGTCAGCGTATTGGCTGACTCCGCTTGATTGGCCTGTCGGTCTTAATCGGACCTTTGACCTAGGATCTGTTGCAGTGGGCGGCGCATAGGCGCTGAAGAAGAGAGGGCAAGGACAAGGCGAAGGAGGATAGTTGGTTGAGTGGAAGGTTGAAGAGTACCTCTAAAGCAATTTGTGGCGGTTCAGGGAGGTCTGGGTCATCAGTCATATCACATATCACGCTGCATCTTGCATCAAGAAGCTGGAGTTTCGAGCCCCCAAAAGAACGGTCAATTCATCCAGTCCCTTCCCATGCACCTCTGCCAACAACCAAAAACCCAAGCCCACACCCACTCTACTCCCTCTAAATCCTCCACTTCTTACATGTGCCCATCCTCCCCTTTCCCCATATATTAGTCCTCCACTTCATACATGTACCAATCTCCACTCCCAACCCCAGCCCCAAGCCCCCAATCCCCTTTTCCCATTTACCTGCCATCACGCCCCCCTTATGCACCCCCCGTCCCTTAAAC